>CABHPR010115093.1:0-26278 GCA_902168415.1 Peromyscus melanophrys | reverse complement strand
CACACACACACACACACACACACACACACACACACACACACACACACCTTGCCTTCACTTGATTTTAAATAATGTACATATTTTTTTCAACCAATCACTGGAATTTTTGTGCCATGGGTACTCTTCAGAATGTGAAGTTTTAGTCTTTTTCCAGATTCTGTTACAGAGAACTACACAGATTATTGATATTTCAGAAACTATGCTAAGAAGCACACTAAATACTCATTCATCAGTTTCTTTGATCAGAATTCTGCTCTCAAATTAATTCACAACTTCAAAACTTACAAGGTTAACATATATTTTATTAAGAAAACATTAAATCCTTTATGATCACATTCTCTCTGCTTTTACAACTGTTTATAACGAGAAGCAAATAGATATTGCACCAAACAGTGCCCCCTTTGCATCACTGAAACTTCATCTTTAGGAAACAGTGGATGATAAAGTCTCAGAAACTAGGAGGCTCATGAACCTCATAATCACGGTCCTTAAATTAGCATTCCCTTATATCATGAGGCTATTATGGCTGTTAAGAGTTTTAAGAGCAGAAAATCATTTTGAATTTGAAGAGTGTCACAAACAGGCTAATCAGCTTTAATTCATGGGAAGAAATGTAAGGCACTCATCAGTTACTGGAGAAGGGCTCTATGATGACAGTTAGGGTACTCACCGATCTGGTTACTGGGGTGAGCCAGTTCAAGCACCCTTTTCACTATTGCTAGTAGTATAAGCTGGGGTCATCCTTGTGGACTCCTGGGGACTTCTCTAGCACCCGGTTTCTCTCTATCCCCAGGATGTCTCCCCCTATCATGGTATCTCTTTCATTGCTCTCCCACTCCATCCCTGTTCCAGCTCGGCCATCCCATTCCCTTATGTTCTCATCCCCCATTCCCTATCCTCCATTGCCCCCCCCATCCCCAGTTTACTCATAGAGATCTCATCTATTTCCCCTTCCCAGGGCAATCCATGTGTGTGGGGGTATTGTGTTCCCCAAAATATTGTGTATGCTAATAAACTTATCTGGGGTCAGAGAACAGGACAGCCACAGCATTAAACATAGAGGTTAGGCAGTGGTAGCATACGCCTTTAATCCTAGCATTCCAGAGACAGAAATCCCTCTGGATCTCTGTGAGTTCAAGGCCACATTGGAAACGGCCAGACACGGTGATACACACCTTTAATCCCAGAAAGCCACACCTTTAATCCCAGGGAGTGGTGGTAGAAAGCAGAAAGGTATATAAGGCGTGAGGACCAGAAACTAGAGGCATTTACCCTGGAGAGGCATTTGGCCTGGAGAAGCATTTGGCCTGGTTAAGCATTCAGGCTTCTAGCAGCAATTCAGCTGAGACCCATTCTGGATGAGGGCTCGGGGCCTCCAGTCTGAGGAAACAAGACCAGCTGAGGATCCAGCGAGGTGAGATAGCTGTGGCTGTTTCTGTCTCTCTGACCTTCCAGTGTTCACCCCAATAACTGGCTCAGGTTTGATTTTATTAATAAGAACTTTTAAGATTCATGCTACACATGTGTCCCTCTTAGGGTCCTCCTTGTTAGCTAGCTTCTCTGGAGCTGTGAGTTGTAGTACGGAATCGAATTGAAGACCCTGACATTAATCCACACACCTATGAACACCTGATTTTTGACAAAGAAGCCAAAACTGTACAATGGGGAAAAAAGTATCTTCAATAAATGGTGCTGGAAAAACTGAATGTCAACATTAATTACATTTTATTGAAATTTCAATACACAGTTCTCTATAGTTATTATCTACACATAAATATAAATATGGTTGTATATGATTGTATGCACATGTATCAGCTGTGATATCATTTAAAGTATATAGATCAGCTGTAATATTATTTAAATATGTATATATGTATATCATAGCTCCAAGTTATATTTATATAATAATTGCCCAGAAAAGATCTTTACTATAAAATATAAAAACGCTGGTTTAATTTAAGAAAGTTGTTCCCAGTGCCAAGTCAGCTAAATGTTCAAGGAAAACTTTCAATTGATAAAATGATAGTTTAGGTAAACCTCTGTTTAATGTGTTTGCATGCATATACATTCACTTACATGTGAACCACAACACCTGTGTGGAGATCGGAGGAAAGCTTTGGGGCAGTCAGTGCTCCTTCCACATTGTTGAAGGAGGATCTTTCATATTGTTTCTGCTGCATAATGCACACTCCAGGTTAGCTGCTCCTTGAGCTGCAGGCAGATTCCGCTCTGTCTTCCATCATGCCATAGGGTGCTTCGATTATGGAAGATAAAATGACATCTGGCTTTCTCATACGAGTTCCAGAGGTTGAACTTAGGTTATCTGGGTTGTGGGCAAGAGCTTCTCTGGATTAGCCATCTCTGCAGCCCAATTTTTGAATAATAAATTCTAACATTACTATGTGTTGTGGGATAACTTTTTGTGTGCTATGACAATATGTCTTTGCTAAGGCACCTTCTGATTGGTTTAATAAAGAGCTGAATGGTCAATAGTTAGGCAGGAGATGATAGGCAGGATTTCTGGGGAGAGAGAGGAAGAAGAGGAGGGATCTAGGGGTGGGGATTTCACCAGCAGATATGGAGCAAATCAGATGTGCTGTACTAACAAGAGGCAAAGGAGCCATGTGGCAGAACGAAGATTAACAAATGTGGGTTAATTAAGTCATGGTAGTTGGAAACCAGCCTAAGCTAAAGGCCAAGCTTTCATAATTAATAATAAATCATTGTGTTGTTATTTGGGGGCTGGCGATCCAAACATAGTCCAACAAGAAAGTTTGCTACAACTATATATTGCAAATACAGATATAATAAGTAAACTGAGTCATGTCATGTTTTCATGTGGCTATAATTTTGTGAAATTTTCTTCTTTTTGTACAAAACAATAATGTAAGCTAACCCATCTAGTCATATGTATGTTTATATAAACATATATGATCCTTTTTTCAAATGCTACTTCATAGCTGAAGAAAATTTGATTTACTACTCAAATCCTGGCAATGAGACTTTTTTTTCCGCTCAAAGAACCACCATACCCTTCTACGTGAAGAAGAAGATAGGAAAATCAGTAATTTAAAAATATACTAGAAAAGATCAATGAAACAGATATAGCTCTAGCTACACTAATGGAGTAAAAGGAAGATGAAAATTACTAGCCTCAGACATGATACAATACCATGACTAGTGAATTAGTGCATTGGCATTTAATAAAGAAATACTACAAATAACTTATGAGCACAAATTTGAAAATTTAAATGAAGAATATCAAATCTTTAGAAGATACAAACTGCCAAATTTACAAAATTTGACACTAAGCTATAATATTATATTTAATCCAAATGCAACACAAACCCTATAATTTTCCCAGCTAATTAGGATTAGTCTACATAATCATTAGGTTTAGCTTTCAAGTGCTTATAGGCACCAAACTGAAAAAGACTTTGTTCAAAATTTGAATATTGTAGGATCCCAGAAATATTTGCTGAAGAAAGAGTAAATGCTTTGAAATAAAATAAACTTAAATAAGAAAATGTAAAAATGTGCTGTTTCAGGGGTAAATAGTTTGAAATAGAAAAGGCAAAATAGTTTGAAATAGAAATGTGTTATCAGTCAATGGGCTATTAGTAAGACCAGTTAATACTGAAAAAATAAAGAGCATCACATGGTGAAGTGGGCAACATAACTTGAACTGTGATTTTAACACTGATTAGTTCTCAGAGAAGGACATGAGAAGGAGAACATGTTGAAGAATTACTGGAGCATCAGACTCCTATATTGTGAAGGCTTTCAGGAGCTACAAAATCTGTCAGAAGAACTGTGAAGAGCTAAGTCACAGTCTAAATTATTTTCTTGCCATGTTATAGTGGTATTCTATTTGTACTGAAATGTGATTTTATTTGTATGTTAATAAATAAAGTTGCCTAGGGGTCAGAGCTATTAGCAAGCCATAGCGAAAGCCAGGGCGGTGGTGGGTGCACGCCTTTAATCCCAGCACTTGGTAAGCAAAACTAGGTAGATCTCTGTGTGTTCAAGGATACAGCCAGCATTGGAGACACACGCCCTTAATCTCAATACCAACCATAGAAGACCTGGAGGTCTGTACAGAGAGGCAGTGACGAGGCAGTCACGTAGTTGGGTTTACAACCAATGAGAAGGAAGAACAAGAACTCTTATTTAAAGTCAAACGCACAGGAAGTAGTCCCTTTTGGAGAGGTCTCTTGGCGGGAGAGGCTAGCTGGCGGAAAAGCAGGTAAGACTCTTAGCTCTGACCTCTTTGGCTTTCATCTTTACATTGGCTCTGTGTCTCTTATTTAATAAGGTGGTTGGTTACATCTACATTTGGCGCCCAACGTGGGGCACGAACCCACGACCCTGGGATTAAGAGTCCCATGCTCTACCGACTGAGCTAGCCAGTTTTTACTAGTTCTTTGAGAACTGCATGCAGTATTTTGATCATATTCATCTCCATTCCACCCCCCTACTCCCCTAACTTCACCCAGATCTACCATTGCTTCAACTTTGCGTCTTCTCCTTCTCCTCCTTGCCTCCTCTTCCTTCTCCTCCTCTTCTTCCTCCTCCTACTTTTTCTTAACTCATTGAGCTTAACGTGTATTACTTGTACACTCCTAGTCGTGGGCCATCCACTGTACCCACACACTTAAATGAAACTGACCCTTCTTCCCCCAGAAGCCATCTGTAGTGGTTTGAGTGAAATGTTTCCATAATCTCAGGCACTGAAATACTTAGTCTCCAGTTGGTAATGTGGTTTGGGCAGTTTTAGGAGATGTGGCCTCACTATGTCATTTGGAGTGAGCTTTAGAGTTTAAAAACTCATGCCATTCCCAGTGTGCTTTCTTGGCTCCCAGCCTGCCGGGATTAGAGCACTATTTTTGTTACTCCCACCTTCATCCCTGCTGCCGGGCCCGCCACTCCTCCTGATGACAATGGCTCCTGTCCCTCTGGAGCCACAGCTCACACTCTACTGTAAGTTGTCATGGTCATGGTGTTTAATCACAATAGAGAGTAACTAACACATCATCAATGGCATGTAACTTCTCCGGAGTGGTGCTTGTTTACTCCTCCTCCTTATCCTGTAATATTGACTGGCTTGATCTTATGAAGTCAACCACACGTGCATTGAGTTCATGAGTTCAGGGGTCCTGGCGTGTCCAGAGGAAACTGTTTTACTCCAGTGTCTTTCATTTTCCTCACCTCCTTCCATGATGGCTCCTGATCCTTGAGTTTGGGGTGAGTAATATTGATGTCCCATTTGTGGCCAAGTATGTCTCTGAAAGACTGTATTCTTCATTAAGAGACCAGTCAATGGCAGATTCTAAGTGTCTTGTGGTATCTAGGTAGCTATCCACCCATCACATAACAAGAAAAACTCTAAAAATCAGTTAGTGGTAAAAGAAGGTGGGACAATAAAGCTTGGATCATGACAGGTATCTGAGAAACGTGCTTCTAAAACAGCTTGATATAACTCTCATTTTTTATACTGTTTATTGCTGTAAGATTAGACTAATCTGATTTAGAATATGAAAGAAAACTGTAGCATTTCCCCAACAGATACATCTAATAAGACAGTGATGGGAGAAGCCTAGGGATACTCACCATGGGGAAAATTCTAGGAATTTCAATGATTATCATCTGTCAATATTTCAATTTTTGTAAGTACTTTAGAGGAGGATAAAATACAAGATTTTTCAGAAAATGTGTTCCTTTATACCCAACAGCTGGAAGAAACAAAATAAATATGGAAAACAAATTAATGAAGTGATGTCTAAGAGAGGGAGGGATGAAAAAAGAACCTACTTAGTAATGATGACTAGTTCCAGGGGTTAAAACAGAAATTACCATAAATGATGAATGAATAATAAGAATGAAAAGTGCACACGCTATAAAAGTCATCCAGTTGCCAAAATTTACATTAGGCTTTTCATGAGTGTGATCTTAATTATGTCTCTAGAAAGTGCTATGGGTTCAGAATCCATACCTCTACTGTGATGAAATCACGCAGCTTCAAAGAGTCAGCAGAAGTCATTGCTCAGGGAGAAAGGTACCGATCTGTCTGAATGGCAGCTTTTCTGACTGCAAGTGCCACTTTATTTTCTTCTGTCTGCTTTAACCCTGGTCTTTTATTATATTCTACTCCAAAGAGTCCAAGTCCAGTGGCATATGAGAACTCAGTGGTGGATAAGAAAAACATAACAAAAATAATTTCACTTCTATAGTGTAGCAGGAAGCGAAATCCCAGTGGGAAATGTCTTTAGAATTCCCCTTGTAGAGGGTTAACCCATTTAGGTACTGAAGAGCACAGCCGCATCTGGGCTGTCCTGCTGCAGGCTGCCCTTAGCCAGGGGTCATTCAGATGGGAGGTCCTGGGTGACTTTGGACTTCCACTCAGGCCCGTTTCAGAAAGTGCTTGGTGTGTGTCCCACACTTGTTCTCCTGTCTCCCTGGAGGTAGGCCTCTGGGGCAAACAAGCTCAGTCAGATCACCAGGCAAGTCAAGAAGCATTCCAGCTTGATTGCTCTCTTATTGGAGCAGGAGGTACCGGAGCAGCACTGTATGTGATGTGCCTGGCATTGTTCAATCCAGACGTCAGCCTAGACAGGAAAAACAAGCCAGAGTCTTAGAAAAAACTGGGTGCCAATGAATAATATAAGTTCTCCTCGGTGAATGTGGACTACAGCAAACTGAAGAAAGAAAGCCCCACTTCTAAATCATGAAGTTTGCCATAAAGCTGCTTATAATGAAGGTCTTTCAGAAGCCATCCGCACAGTTTTCCACTTAACCAGGAAATACTCCTCTGAATGCATGAAATCATGTTGATTTTTGGGGAGTTTATTACACTGGTGAATAAATCTCTGAAACTTAAAAAAAAAAAGAATTCCCTTTGTAAAACCCAGTGATGTCCAGAGCACCACAAGAAAACCCACAGAATCAGCTAACCTAGGCTTATAGGGGCTCACAGAGACTGAAGCAACAACCAAGGAGCCTGTATGGGACTGACCTAGGCCCTCTGCATATATGTTACAGTTGTGTGACTTGGTCTTCCTGTGAGACTCCTAACAGTGGGGACAGAGGCTGTCTCTGACTCTGTTACCTGTTTGGGGAATGTATTCCTCCTACTGGGTTGCCTCATACAGCCTTAATAGAAGAGGAGGTGCCAAGTCTCATTGCAACTTGATATGCCATGGCTGTCTGATATCCTTGGGATGCCCGCCTGTATCTGAAGAGAAACAGTGAAGGAGGAGTGGATGGGATGGGAATAGAAGGACTGGGAGGGGGAGAGGGAGGGAAAACTTTGGTAGGGCTGTAAAAACAAAACAAAAGAATTCACCTTGCATGGAGTCCCTGCTGTAGTTTATACTGCTTGCCCTGCTGTGTGGAGGAGAGCATGAGATCATGCCCAGTTAGCCAGCAAGACAGTTGCAGGGAGCTTTGCAGCAGCCTGGAGCTCCCTCCACACCCTGACTCTGTGCAACAACGTGGTGTACAAGATGAGTCTCAGTGACAGTCCAGTATTTATGGTGCTTCAGAAACCAGAAACCTTGAACTAGACCAGTGACTTGTTGCAATGATTATGTGCATGTAAAGCTGTTTGGGCAAAATAATATACCATGACACACAGGCGTTTGCCATGCCACTTTAATAAGTGAATGTGCAATAGAGATGTGAAAGAGGTGACAAAATGGAGTGGCAGTGTGCAACTGAGAGGTAGAACTAGAGACATGGCAGTGGCAGTCTAAGGTGCCTGCTGCCTCTGTAGTGCCTCCAGAGGCCGTGTTGGTAGTGGTTCCTCTGCCAAGGGGAACCATATTGATGTCTGTGTTCTGGGCTGACACAGGGGAATATGTTGATGTCCATGGTCCATGTGATCTCTGAAGGCATGTTGATGACTGTGGTCTGTGCTGACTCTGGGGACCCTGTTGAAATTAGTGATCCATGCTGCAGCTTGGAAGCCATGTTGATGTCCATGGTCTGCACTGCAGCCAGAGACAATGTTGAGGCCCATGCTCCATGCTGCCACCAGAGGCTGTGTGGGTGTCACAGGTCCGTGCTGCCAATTCACGATCCATGCTGCAGCTGGATGTTATGGACAAAAAAGTTTCTTTTGCAGTGGTATCGATGACTGCAAACTCATAATTGAGAATGAGAGACATTGAAGGCTTCTGTGACAACCCCCCTGCCCCCCCCCCAAAAAAAAAACAAACAAAAGAAAGAAATAGTCCAGACAGGAAAATATTGAAGAGTGTCTTTAAATGTTGTGATAACGATGCTGATGTGCAGCTCTTCACAGCTGATGGATTTTGGCAGTGGGTGGGGGTAGGGAAGGACTCAGTTAAGGGGCTGGTCACTGGGTATTTGACCATGCTCTAATGAGTATGCAGGCAACAAAAATTGGATTTGGTGTTATTCTTTTTCTTTTTTAGGGGAGGCTGTAAAACATTATTTTAAAGGAAAAATAAAAAATTTAAAAAAGAATTCCTCTTGCAGTTATTTGGTATGCTTTATTATGAGCTTAGTGATTATTTCTCACTAGAAACAACTAGCATTCAACTGCCAAACGACAAAAAGTTTAATATTAATGAAGGATTTAATTTATAGTTCCAATTGAATTAATACTTTGTAATATAAGGCTCCCAACTTATGTATACATATTTAAGATAATACGTTATATAAAATTGAAATTATCTTATTTATAATTTACTAGACTGGGACTATAAAAGTCCATTAGATAGATACTTATGCTCTGCTGGAAGTCATTTTGCAGGGATTAAAGTAAAATTGTAAGAGCTATTTATCAGCATCGTTACTTCACAGCTCTTTCTCTTTAGTGTTTAGAAATAGTCCCAAAAGCAAGTGTATCCAAGACAGCCATTGGTAAAATAAATGGTGGGAATTACCTAATTCAGAATCACACAGGGAAAATAAACCTAGCCTTGGAACAGTGACTGCAAAGAAAAATCTTTAGTATCTGAAGATAAAACACTCCCTGAAGTCAAACAGTCAATATCACTGAATGAAAAGACAGTATACGAAAAAACAAATTTTCTAAATTTGAAAGTTAAAACATAATACAAATGTAAAATGACATTTTAAATATTCTCTAAGAATAAACAAATATGTATTATGTACATGTGTATGTATACAAAAATTATAGTGTTTAGGTATATTAGAAAAAGATCATTTATTGTGGCTTTTGGATTTATAAATACATGAATCATAATCACTAATACAAAAAAATTGGACTCTTCAAATGTAGTTAGCTTACTTTTCTTATCTATACTGTCAAAATAGATTACCATAAATCTCTGTTTACAGAGGATTTATTTGTGAATCAAAATAAACCAATAGGTTTTTATTTATTAATTCTTTATTTTTATATGAATACTACAATGTAAATGAAACTAAATATGAATAATTAACAGTGATAAATGGATGTAATTTAACAAATCAAGCCATTAAGATCAATTATAGAAAGAATATTTGTGAAGACAAATGTTTACTGTTTATCATAGTTCTCTTTTCTGTGAGAAAGCAGTGAAATTTTTCCTTCTGTTAAACCTTCCCTGGTTATTCAATTTGTGTAAGTACATTTTATATAGTTTTAAAAGAAATGTTAAGTTTAAAAGATGAAAATAATCAGTGTAAGTATCAGATACTAGCTGAATATAATGAAAGTAGCTTGTTTCCCTTCTGTGCTGTGAGGCCCTGAGACCATGGAATGCATTCCTGTGAAATGCTCTGAAATTCCTTAAGCATAGGGAAAACACAATTTTCTTCATGAGATTTTCATGGAGTGATTAAAAACAATGGAATTAAACAGGAAACTCCTTTTGACTAGTGCTCAGTTCCTCTGAAGCCCAAGTCACACTCATTTGCAGTGTCAGTCAAAAGTGATGACATTCACAGATGCTCCTGAAGAAGGCCTTTGCGTCTGGAGTTTTCGTATTGGGGGTTTTGCTTACTGGCAGCCTCATGCTTTTACATGCGGAGGTGCATTTCCACATGTCCAAAAACATCCATCTCATTGTGTCTACACCCTTGTTCTTGGTTGGATAAGTCTGTGTCTATAGGGACTCATCACCTAACTGTCCTGTTTCAAATGCCATCATTTTGAATATTTCAAAGGGCTTTTGGATAAAAGTAAACTCTTTCCTGGGAGAAAATTGTTTTAAATAACAGTGGTGATTTAAACTTGTTAAACTGAATTTGGATTCTAAATAAGGTGTGTTTTACAAAAAAAAAAATGGAAAAGTTATATTTAACATAATTGCTTTTCCTGTAAACAGCTTTTTGCACTGGAAATTGCCTTATTTCTAAAATCACATCATTTTCTGTGTGAGTTTTTGTTGCCTCTACACATTTTGAAAAACTCTGGGCCAGTGAGTTCATCTTGTTCTAGGTGACCTGTGACCTCTAGGAAAATCTCAGAAATTCTGAGGAAACAGTGCATGTGTTTCTGTTTTATGTTAATCTTTTTATCCATTCTTATGTTCAAGATTGCCTCTGACTTAGAAAAGATTCATATTAGTCTCTTGTTACATACTTTGAATGGCAATTTTCAGAAAAGCCAATGTTTTCCTGTTCTTCTACATGGATCAGTTTACACCTAAAGAGAAAATTATCCAAATCCTTCCTTATGAAAACCCTGCTTTTAGTCTTGTTTTACATGATGACCATTTTGTTGCTGTTATCTTATCACATTTTTGGTAAAATGTTTATTGCTGAATTAAATCACCAAATTCATATTTGCTTTACCTTTCATATATACAACCACAGGAACAAAGTTTACTTTGTATAAGGTCAAGATAGCAATTGTGTGTTTTACACTTTCTAAAGTCTCATTCAAATATTTGTAGAAATTTAAAACTACCATTCGAAACTTGAGTTTTCAGAGTACTGTAGATCTAACAGGATCGTTTTATTATTACTATGATAGTACACATCACATAACCCACTGAAGAAAACTTGGTCCTTGCTACTATCTGACAAAGTGAGAGCTACTTTCTAAGAGGTAATACATCTGTTACCAAAACCTCATATTTTCCCACAAAACAGTTTAGTCACAACTTCTAGTTTAATATAACCTTACACAGTTTCACAAAGCTGTCCAGGGAAATAATGTAAGGTCAATTTTTGTGATATGCCACTATTAACACAGTGGCATTATTTTTAAATTTTCGGTATTTGTGATAAATGAAAAAGTGATTTGATTATTGTAGACATGCATGTCTCAATATAATCTTGCAATTCTCAGCCTCCATAATTTGTTTCTCTACCACAAACAACTCCAAATTCTTTTCTGCATATTGTGAAAAACCATTTGTTTTTATTTTTTCCATTAGGCAGTTGTAAGACTAGTTCTTTTTTCTTAAAAGGAGAAAATCTTCTTTGTTGTGCTGGTGTCTGGGTTATACTAATATCAATGTTGTAATGTTCTTTCATCATTTGATTTCTTGAAAAATGTGTTAATAATTTTTACAATGTTGAAATTAAACTAGTGTGAAAGACTGAGCATAAAGATAGACAAGGACCAGACCATACAAGACAATCAAATTCTAACTCAAAACTTCTGTAGCAATCAGCTCAGAAGGATCAGAATTTGGTTAGTAAATGACAATTTTCTTTGTTGTTGCCCTAGCTTCCATCTCAGGACCATGTGGAGAAAGTTGACCAATCCTACACCAATCACACAGCCCACCCTCCTACCCACCACCTCCCCCCCCTCCCCAGTCCTCCCACCTAAAAGCTTACCATACTTGGGCATAAACCAAGCCTGTAGCCTGTACCAGACAGGTCACCATCTCTGCACCTACAAGGTATTTAAGCCTACTCTTTTAGGCCAGTAATGTGATTTTTCTCCTGCCCCCTTCCCCTGCCTCAATCTCAAGAGGCTGGAGGGTCACCCAGGAGTGCTTTGCCCAAATAAACCTGGTCTTTTACTTCTTAATTTGGCTTGATCTGGCTTACTGTGTGGATGGATAAACCTGTTATCAGGGTACAGAACACCTAACAATAATATTCTCAAAACAAAATATAATTAGAATCTTGCATTTCTTCTAATATAAATATCTGTCTGCAAAACTCAAGTAATTGTGGTTGACTTCCTGTGGCCTGTTCTAGACTGATATCCTTTGCACATATTTGGGTTGTTTTTTGTTGTTGTTTTGTTTTCTAGAGTAGTATTTCAACAGAAAACACGGCAGTTAATCTATAGGTAAAGTCAAGTAAATTTTTATGTCGTGATTACTATGCACTAAAGTTTGCAACTTAAATTCTGTCAATAAGAGTGGCCTGACCAAGTAAAATCCATGACTGGCAATTATGGATTTCAACTGCTGAAATAAGTCACCTAAGATAAAGACAACAGCAATGATGAAAGGCAGATAACACATTTGGTACTAAAATATTTCTTTTTACTTTAGTGCCTATTTGGGGGCGGGCACCTTTTCATTTCATTACATCTCTCTTCCTTTCCTCTTCCAAGCACAGATTCTTAATTCCTGGAGAGTATTTTCTTAAGAACGATCTACTTGTAGTGCAACAATCATGCCTGAAAGTTGGATACTCTATTTTTATCTGGGAAACTGGTCACCTATTTTTTAAAAAAAGTTATGATACAGCAGTAATGCTAGATACATCAACCAGCCTTCTGATTTTCATCAGAGGTGAAAATCTTAGGTTCACAGTAAACTGTGACTTTTGCTCACACAATCACTTTCCAAAGACCTGAAAAGAACCCCACCAAAGCATTTATACATTGTCATGTTTCCATAAAAATTTCAAAAGAGCCACCATTAGTTAAAACATTTGTTTCCACAGTAGCTGCCCCTCCCCCATCACAGTCCTCTTCGTAATAACATTAGGGTGATCAAAAGAGCATGTTTGGAGTGCAGTTAAAGGGTACCTAAGAGGGAAATATTTCAGATTGGATTTATTGGTAGGTATATTGATGTGGTTTCCAACTACTTCTATAAGTGGTTCCTTAACTGCTAGTATTTCTGCGAACTTCTAGAAGTATCCTCAGCTCCCGCTGCAGTGACTTTGGTCAGCATTATATCTGAAGACAATAGGCCGAGATGGCATTCTGCGGCATCAGTGCCGAAGTGGTGAGAGAATGGACGTCAGTCACAGCTCCCAGCATGCTGAGTGTGCAGTTCACATGTGCAAAGTTCTTTCACATTTCAAACAGGAGTAACTTCCAAAAGGATGCTTGAGTCTGTAAGTGCCCACTCAGAATGAAAGTAATCTATGCTTAGAAATACAATTTTTAATGTGGAACCCTGCCCCACTTTTTCTTCTTCTTTTTTTGATAAACAATCTTTAAAATAAAATATATCAAGATCCCTGTTTATAAACCACAACCTACAGCAGATAAGCAACAGATAAAACTGTATGTGAAGATACATGTTTTCCTGTGTTCAGTTATTAACACATTTGATCAATTATAATCGAAAATTCTTATTAATTGATTTTTTTCCTTTGAGACATAGTTTCTCTGTGTAGCCCTGACTGTCCTGGAACTCACTCTGTAAACCAGGCTGGCCTTGGACTCAAGTGATCTGCCTCTGCCTCCAGTGCTGAGATTAAAGGCGTGCGCCAGCTAGAGGATTCTTATCACTTTTCTATCCTCTCTATAAAAATACCTTTATACAACCACTGTCAGAATGATATTAACAAATTATTTATGCAAAAGCCTACGTATCTACATTAAGCTGTCTAAGTGAGGTGTTTTCTGAAATTTGTGCTGTTAGCCTCACTCTTAAAGTTAATCTTTTATTACTCCTTCTTCCATCAAAGGCATTTGCTTTCTTAGCTCCTTCTTCATTTGCAATTCTGAGCACCTTTTCTTAGAGGGATCTGCTTTGGAATTAGCTTCAGTCTTCACTAAACCGTGCTTGCTCTTACTTTTCCTTACTTGCCTCTCCATCTCTAGAACCTGCCTCCTCATCCCATGCTCTCTAGGCTGGTTTAGGAAGTTATTCTACAGAATTCAAATCAGAAAGCAAACAAAACATCAGACTTACAGTTCTCCTCACTCCAACAAATCCTCCCTGCTGCTATCAGAGGTAACACTCCAGGGGCAAATTTTAATCACTGTGAAATACAAAGCGGAGTTCTCTACAGATCTTTTGTTATGCCGAGATCCCCGACCCATGCTGCTACACTATCATCTTCTCCCTTTCTACAGGAGAGACTCTCTCCTACCTGAAGTTTAGTCCTTCAGAAGAATCATGCAGGAGATAGGCATCTGGGTGTGCCTCTGGAGGAGTATCTTGATTATGATAATAGATATGGAAAGCCTCATCTTAACTGTGGTCAGGCCTGTAAGGGGATCTTAGACTGTATCAAATGGAAAAAGTGAGCTAAGCACTAGGAAGCATTCACCCCTCTGTTTCTGTGTGTGGATGTGAAGTGGCCAGCTGCTCCAAGCTCTGGTTACCTTTTCTTTTCTGCCATGATGGACTTTATCTTGAACTTTGTCCTAAGGTGAGCCTTTCCTTAAGAGGCTTTGCCTGGGTTTCATTACAGCAACATGGAAATTAATGAAGAAAGGTTCCATATTAAATACGAAACACCAGTAAAGTTCAATTTTACTTATTCACCAATTTTATGTTCTCATAAGTCTTCAAATGTTTTGTTGTTTATTTTTGAGAATATATTTTAATAACAACATTTTCCCTTCCAAACTCTTCCATATATCCCTCCCTATTCTTCAGTCATGTCTTCATTTTTCATCAATTTTTATTGCATACATATTATGTATTTGCATATACACATATATTTCTAAATATAACTTGTTAAATCCATATATTGCTACATGTATGTGTGTGTATATACATATATATGTATATTTTGACTTGAGCACTTTTTTCTTTGTATAGTATTTTCTTACTGCTGTGTCTATACTTCCTGTTATAGCAATTAAAAAGCTTCTTGAAGGAGAATCTAGCTTTTCACCATGAGTGGTGCAAGATGCCATTTGTTTATCCATTAATCTTATATTTCTGTTAGTATGTATAGGACACTTTTCTGGTGTCCAAAAATAAAATTTGTAGTAGATTCACAATAAATGTTAATATGAACAGATAAGTTACCTTATCAAATGGGGCACTCAGATATTGATGGATCAAAGATGGCCTCTATCTAAATTTACAACTTACAAAACAATGAACTCAGATTGTGAAGGGTTAATGACCTAAAAGCCTCAGGTAGACTAGAAAGTCTGGACAAGAAAGTTGACTTGACTATAGCACCTGTGGAAGCATTTGATAAAGAGATCCACACACCAAACCTGTTGATGTTCTACCATTTCCAGACTGCAGGAAAACTGACCAATAAAATGCAACCTTCCATTCCCAAAGTTCCTCCTTTCCTATTCTATAAAACCCCAATGACCCCCATGCCATACACTCACAGTCTACACCCCACAGAGAGACTGAACCCCTTCTGTTGTTCTGATTAAAGACCACTTCTACCTCTGCAGATGCCTGTCTCCCTTCTTTTATTCCAAGTCACTGCCATCAATCTCAATCCCCAGGTTGTAGAAGAAATTAACCTAAAAGTCAAATTTTCATGAGGAAGTTTTGTTACTCTGAGATAGACAAGTTCTTAAATAAAATACAAAATATTGATTAATATAATGTTATTAATATTTTAAAATATTAATTTTTAAAATTAGATTCTAAGAGATTCTAAGAGGATGAAAATACAAACCACAGATGTTCATGGTTTGCTACTTTCTCCCTTAAACCAGCTGAGCAGTCCAATGCTCACCACATGCAGGGTGGATTGTCCATCTTCAGTTAAGCCTTTCTGGAACCATTTCTACAGGACCCAATGAGATGTTTCTGTGGTGATTCTAAATTCAGCAAAATTAAGATTAGCTACTGTACTTGTGGTATTCATATTAGAAAAAAAATATTAGGCTCACATAAAATCTTGTCCATAAAAATTTAATGTACTTTATCTATAATACTGAACATCTAGAATCACAGAGATCAATTTAAATGTCTTCCATCAAGTGAAAAGAGCGAATGAAGAACATCAATACGTAGGTACGTTCAATGAAAAGCACTCAAAAATAAACTGCTGAAATAAGGCATTGCTTTAATGGATCACATAGTATGGTGTTAAGAGAAATAAGAATGAAAGCAAACTACATGATAGTTTCATATTAAGTTCTAGGAAAAGCTAAAACACGGGGATCTAAGATGGGTCCTTGATTGTCATGGGTTAGGTTGGTGGGAGAGCACAATTATGAAGGGATAGCTAGAAAGAATGTCTTTGCAATGATGGAAATCTTCTGTTTTCCTCATGGTGGTGGTAGCATGAATCCAATCTGTGGTAGCACTTCACAAAACTACACATTTGCAATGGCATATGTGAAAATGTACAGTCTGCACGAGGGCTGTGGTTCAACTGGAAATACTGCATCTGTGCCATGGTTAGGTAAGCTATAGCTGGAGAAAGATGGGAGGTATTCAGGTAGAATATAAATATTCTTACTTCTTGTGAGTCTTCAATGATCTCAAAGTCAAAATTTTAAAATCTCCAAATGTTACATAATTCATGATTTCATTTACATAGACTACTAAAGTGAAAATGATTTCAGCAGTCAGGGAGAAGTTGGTGGTTTGGAGTTTGGGTTGGGAGTGGTGACCGTGGTGGTGTGAGTGGGAACAGTTCCTCTGGAGATCCCGGTAGGTGACCTGACACTTAACAATCTACTCATGTGGCAATCTTCACAATGAAAGACCACCAACCACAAGAAAGCTAAGCGGATCTAAAATGTTGAATTATGGATGAAGTCTGTGTTTTTGTTGATAATACCGTATCAATGCCAGTTTCCTGGCCTGGGCTACGGAAGTGTCATTTTTGTAAGATCTTAGCATTAAAGGAACCTGGGTGAGAGACAGGAACTCTGCACTATTCTAACAACTTTTATTTGAATCTAAAATTGTTTCAAAGTACAAGTTTAAAAGAAGTGACCTGAAGTGGCTGTGGTGTCCTTTCCTGTTCCTGTCCTGCGTTATCTGCTGCCTCACAACCTCATTTCTTATTGAGAAGCATTACGAATGGAAAAGCACCACTGAATTACTTCCCACTGACCATAAAGCAATCACATTATTGCCTGGCAACCAGCCCAGGGCTATGGACAAGCAGTTACTGAGGAAGAGACTCAAGTGCAGTTTTTATTTGAAATTTACCTAAAAATATAAAGATGTTCATCAGCTCAGGATGAGAGTGTGCACAGTTGAACAGTACATAAATCTGTGTATAATTTCTCCCTTCTTGTCACATTTCCCAAGACTAATATTAAAACAATAACATACTGCAGCATTTGATTCATAGCTAACCAACAGCATACAAGCAGGTCAATTGCAAGTACTGTAAAATCATTCTCTAAGTGGGCTATTGCTCTATTCCTTAACAAACTCTTTATTTTGTGAGAATGTATTCTACAGATGATTAGTATATTTAAATCTTATAATTATATAATATTATTAAGTTAGTTCCATCAACTTAATAAAAAGAAAATATAAAATTCTAAAGTACTGTTTCCTATTGCTATGAGCATAAAGAAGACAGCTCTCTGTTCTTTCAAAGCTCAGCTAAAACTAGATTTGTTTCCAATGAAGTAATTTCTATCAACTTTTCTTTGTATCCTGAGAAGTGTAATTGTGACCACTTTGTGAACAATAAGTACCTGAGAAAGAGTGACAAAATAATTTGGCAACCTTAAATTTATTTGTGAGAAAGATATAGGTCTCACATATTAAATATTGTCAATACTGAGCTTTGTCTGAGCTGTATTTTCCTGGTGACTGTTAAGAAACCCACCCTTAATCCTTTGCTGTCTGAACCACCCCCTTTACATACTAGGGCAGTAGTTCTCAACCTTCCTAATGATACAATCCTTTAATACAGTTCCTCATGTTGTAGTGACCCAACAACCATAAAATTATTTTTGTTGCTTCTTCATAACTGTAATTGGCTATTGTTATGAATCATAATGTAAATATCTTATATGCATGATATCTGGTATTTGACCCCTGTAAAAAGGTCATTCAGTCCTGAAGGGGTCACAACTCATAGGTTGAGAAACACTGCATTAGGGGTACTTTGCCCTAGGGAAATGTGTTTCCCCCAAAGACACAAACAAGATCCACTTTAATAACTCCTAAGATCTGCACAGGACTTTCTTTAATATCTGTCAAAAGACCAAATGCATACCTTTCAAATTCTTATTTGCCTAGAGATTGGTTTACTGATTTTAGAACTATTTGAAGTCCAGAAATTAGCTAGGCACAAAGATAAACATGTCCTGTTCTGCTAACTGATCAAGACTTCCTGTGATTGTAAGAACAATTACAGCTCTAAATCACTGTACCTGTAACTTGTCTGCTACTCCATATGAAAGTCTATGGCAAAAATCACCCTGCAGGAGACTCTTCTCTTCAGATCTGAACTTTTCCTAATAGATTGAAAAGAACATTTCTTAATTGCCCACTACATTTTTACCTTTGACCAAATCAAATACAAAGAGATGTTTTGATCTTTACTTAATGTCATACTGTACTGTGCAGCACATGGTTCCAACGCAATATCTAAATCACACTAAAATTTCAAACATAGCAATTTCTGTGTAGGCATCCTTTAGAGAAATTCAAGGTAGAAACTAAGCTGTATAAGAGTTAATATCCCTTGGAAGCACTGATGAAACCAACTGTGAAAAGCCTCTTAGGACTCAAGAAGTTCTTACTGTCAGAACACACCATCAGGAAAGTGGTTCACAAGCTAGGCAAACAGAAAAGAGATCTTTCTGTCAATTTAAGACTACACAGTCAGGTTGATGGTCACTTCCTAATACTGAACTTGTAACTCTACAGTCAGTTTTCCAACTATGTTTGAGGTTCAATTAAATCCATCAAATCAAGAAAGTGGAATTGGGCAGACACAAAGAAACTGTTTCAGCCTCCACTTTCCACATGCAAGAAGGTTCCAATATCAAAGTATCTTATCTGTTTAATTTTCTTTTTTTTTTTTAACCAAAATAAAATGTTTATTTTGCATCAATTACATATTCTCCTCCATTTACTTAAGATTCACTAAGAAACATTATAAGCAAATAACATACAATAGAGGATCTTGCAAAAGGTAACTAGGTACTAGGCTTGTACCTCTATATCAGCATTCTCAGAGTATCATAATCTGTTTAATTTTCTGAAGACAAAAAATAAAAGGGCAAGCTGACACACTGGGATGTGGATCAGTGGCAGAGCACTGCTCAGCATGCAAAGGGCCCTGGGCCAGATCGCCGGCAGCACAAAAATAAGTACAATGGTGAACAATGATGGAGTGGACATTGGGAATGACTGAACAAAACCCCGTGTCAGGTTGGATCTAATATACAGAAAAGCAAAGGTGTTCTGATTTTCTCTGAGAAGGAAATTTGAACTTTGGAGAAGTTATTCACTATAAAAACTAGAGAAAACAAAAATTAGATTGTTAAAACTGGGAGGAAGGAACTCCCTTTCTCCAACCGAACATTACTTCTTCTCATGAGATTACTACCACACTCCAAAGGTGCCTCACCAAATCCACTCTCCTATCCACCCTCTCCAGACCTCTTCTTCTTCCATCACTTTTTGCTTTTGTTCTGTTGAGTTTCAAATGTGATTTAAAAATTTATAATGAAATGTCTTTAATATTCCACACTGATTTAAAATAATGACTTTTAAACATATTTTGTCCGATTGAACTCCATGTACCTGGAGTTGTTTCCAACCACTGCACCCCCAATCACTGAGGCTGTATTCTGTTTATATAACTGCACTTTAGCTGTTTTTCCTCCAGGTCTGAACATATCTCTTCTCTGCCCAGAATGTTTCTTTTTTCCACTTTCTTTTCTTTCAACCCTGGATTCTTAATTGATCTCAATTTTTCCTTTCAATTCATCTGGAAACACTTTCTTGGCCATTCTTCATTTACAGATTTAGGTGTAGTTTACTTTCCATCTAATTTTTAACTTTTCATCTCACCAAATTGTGAATAAATAATCCATTTTTGTGTGAGAATGATACCAAAGCATACTGGCAAATGTCTTGCTTTCATAACTATTTTGTTGAATTTCTCTTTAACTGCTTAAAGCTTGAGTATTTGGGTACTAAAATTAGAAATGTTCATCAAATTAATAGGAGATTTTTAAATCTCTCACATAGAAGACTGAAGAATGATCACTCAATAGAGATTTGAATAATAGAGATTGTCTGCATATTAGTAAGTGGAGAGGGGTAGTTTTAAAATATCTAACAGGACACAGGACATGTTACCTTTTTATAGAGCAAGATGAAATGTTTGTAAATGTTGGCCGTATGAGACTATTCTTGGTAGAGATAAGATCAGAGTATCAGAAAAAAATGTCAATTCAGAAAGGCAATGCATTATAGAGCAATACTAGAAACAGCAGTTAGAATGATTTTACAGCCACTGCTGGGAGACATTCTTGAGTATTCCAGAGAGCTTTGAGAGGCTTAGACTCAATTTTAAGTAATTCAATTTTTATTCTGTTTGTTATATTTAAAATTATCTCCATGTTGAAATTCTGTGAAAATAGTACTATGCAGTACAAAACATATTTACTTAAAAGAATTGCTCATATATGTAAGAGAAATTGATTTTTATTTCTGCAACATGAATGCTTAGGACATGATCAATATGGAATACTGGATAGACTTTGTGCAAAATGTGAATTTTGATACAAAACTGATTTGAGGAGACAAACGTAGGAAACTTCCAATGATCCAATAAAGAAAAAAATTGAAATCTTAGAAGAGTAACCATAGGAGGAAAAAATAGTAAAAGTTTCCATCTTGTTGAAAAGGTCCTAAATCCAATTAGAGAGCCACAGAAAGTAATGTGTGCCATTACTAAACTATTAGATTTAGAGTGCAATGCTAATTGTTGATGTGGTTGATAGGTATCATAGTGGAGTATATATAATTTGTCTTTAAAATGTTTTAACAGAAATTGCTACTGTTTGCATAATAATAATAATATTGTCAGGAGGCACAAACTTTTTCATGTGTTTTCTTCATTAAAATAAGATGTGCTTTTATTTAAATTTTGTAGGAGTATCAGTCTGCAATTTACTGAACTGAACATTGCAAATATCCATCAATTTAATTCCATTCCTAGAAAAAGATTCAAAGTCCAGGACTTAGTCAGATAAATAATGAAACTAATATTCTTTGAAGTTAACATAAAAAGTTAGGTTTATAACAATAAGAGGAATTATGTATATATAATACATAGTATTCCAAGGCAAATTATAGAAGACTAGTAGCATGAAGGCATGGAAAAGCTATGTTCACTGATGCTCTATCCATCATAGCAAGAAATTAGAAACAACCTCAATGTCTGTCAATAGATGAACAGATAAAGTAAAGAAAATGTAGTACATTAACACAATGAAAGAAAATGTAGTACATTAACACAATGGAGTATTACTCAGCCATTAGAAAATGAAATCATGAAATATGCAGATGAATGGATAAATCTAGATAACTACCATCCTGTGTGAGGCAACCCAATTCCAGAAAGACAGACATGGTACATAATCACTTATATGTGGACATTAGCTGTTAAGCTGTAATCTGTATAATCACAAAGGTTAGATAGAGATAGAGGAAGAAAGAGACTGGAAAGGGAAATAGGATAGGTAGTTATGGATGGGTAAGAGAGGTGGACTGGAAAGAGAGTATCAAACAGGGAAGGGGAGGGAGGATGAGGATGAGGAAGGAACAGATAAAACTAAAGGCCACTTGAGGGGTGGAAACATAATAGAGTGGAATCTTCCTATAATATATACATATATGAAGTTGAACTAAATGATTGTTAAATAACAGAGGATATGAAGCCCCAAGAGAACATCTCTTATCACCAAATGACGCTTCGAGTACCAGAAGAAATGGGTTACATCTAATCAAGTTGTTAGCCTAAGTGGTCCCATAGGAACCCTAAATAGCCCAGGCTATTGCCAAGGCTTTTGGTTGCTCTCCACAAACTAACAGTAAGGCTTTATTGCTGAAGACAGCACCTACTCAACTCACTGAACATAGAAGTCAAACTGGGACCTTCCTAGAGCCTGCACCTCTGTGGACTCTAGGTACAGGAAGGTACTCTGCATGATACCAAAGGAGAAAGGTAAACACCAACCTAGCTATGAACCCTTCAATCTACAAGGGTGACTTACTTGTAAGATACACTGATACAATAGGGGCATAAAATTTGTAGGAGTAACCTACCAATAACTCTTTGAGTTAGGACCCACTCCACGAGATAGAACCCAAAGCCACTACTTTGGTGGACAAAAATCTGAGACTAGATAGTTCAAGGAAGCAAAAGAAAATCAAGTACTACTGTTCTAGTAAAGAGATGTAGGAATAATGACTCCTAATTATATTCTGCTATATGTATAAGTCAATTCCTTGCTCAGCCATCATCAGAGAAGCTTCCTTTTGTAGCAGATGGGAATAAATACATATAGAGACCTACAGCCAGGCAATGTGCAGAGACTGAGAGACCTTGGAACACTCAGCCCTAACTGGAAGTTCTCCATCAAATCCCTCCCCTCTGGGAACTCTTAGGAAGCATAAGAACCAGAGGGTTTGGAGGACACCAAGGAAAGTAGGCCTTCTAAACACAGCATGGCTTTCAAAAAGTCTTATGTGATTGTTATCTTTGTTCCTTTATACGTAAAGCAATTCCATGATTTTCTTACTAAGACTCTCTCAGTCTTTATCTTGTGCTGCTGCAAAGTAATGTCTCTCAAGTTTTGATTTGGTTTGTTTCTTAGCATCCTAACTCTAGCCTGGTGTCTACCATTAATTTCTGAAGTTCCTCAAACTGTTGCTATTTCAAATATGCCTCTTTTTTTTCTGGTATTTCAATTACCTACATATTACATCACTACAATTCTCTTGAGTTCTTGAGTGTTCTCTTTTGATTATTTTATTTTGTTGTTTTTGTTTGAGCTTCAACTTAGAAAATTTCTACAGGTGAGTCTCAAAGTCAGCAATTCTTTCTGATGCGTGTTACAAGACTCTTTGTTTCCATTGTCATGTGTTTAATTCCTGTCACAGTCTTTTGAGCTTTCTCACGGGTTCTACATTTCACTGATACCCCATAAAGCTTTCATGATTTCTATTTTTTTCTGGATCTACTATATTAATAATTTGCCATGGGTGTCATAGCTGTATCCTACCTTCATGTTGCCTTTATCTCCATAAGAGGTATTTTTAGCTTACTATTTAGAACATCTGATACTTTTCTATCAGTGTTGGAAACTGGACACACATTACTGAGGCAAATGATATTTTAGTGTGATATTTGTGTAAATCTGCTTAGGACATATGTTATCTATAATTTTACTTTCAATCATAGGCATGAGAACCCTAACTTATTTTTTGAAAATGCTCTTCTCTAATACAATACATCCCAACCAGTTCCCGTCCACTCCTGCCAGCCCCACTCCCAACTCCCTTCTCCTCCAGATCTACCCACCTCTGTGTCTTCTACAGAAAAGAAAGGGCCTCCAATGACAGACAAACAGGACAAAACAGGATGTGTTTTTTTTCTTCTCTTTTCAACTCAGGCTTTACTCCTTGGGGAGAGCTCCCATGTTTTAACTTTTCATGCACGTAGTCATGGGGAAGAGGCTATTCTGTGTTCTTATCCATTCAGTTTCAGTGTTTGAGGCAGGTGAAGGGTGTTCTATTTCAGAATAAGTTCTTCATAAGTGTTCTGTTCCTCTTCCTACAACACAGGTTCCCCCTCTTTTTTCCATACTAACTTCTTGTATAGCATCTTCAATCCGTTTCCTCAAAGCCCTTTCTGTTGGTTATCATTTTAAACTTTTCTGTTAGGTGGTACCAAAAGGCTACAGAAGGGTGATGGGGTATTGTTTCTTTTCATCAGCTACAACAGCATTTCAGCATTGCTTGTGGTACAATCCTCCTGGTAGAGAGCAGGCATTTATTAGAAAGGAGAGACTATATCATTTTCACTTGGCTCTATCTCCTGGTAAAGTCAGAGGAGATTTTTCTCAGATGCTTGTCCTGAGAACCTGATGGGCTTCCTGGAGGAAAAGTCTGAAGTGTATTGATTCCCCTTCATACTCACCTGCACTAAATCTCCAGCAAGTCATCAAAATGACCAGCTCCATGCTGACTTTACCATGGGATGGTGCTGAGGATCTTCTGTCCCATGAAACCAATGCTGCATATACTGCATCTCTTAAAATTCAACTGTCTCTCCCAAATTCACAAAGGCATTTTTCTCAGATTGGCCTCAAAAAATTCATTGCTTTTCACTGTTTGTCATTTTTTGTAAGCATGAGAGTGATAACTCCTAATTCTCTCCATGGCAGACATAAAAATAAAAATGGGCAGCTACTTTGGAAAACACTTTTCTGCTTTCTTAAGAATGGTAAATATGGACTGACTCTACCATCCAGATATTCTACTCCTAGGAATTTAAGCAAGAGAAATGATAATACACATCTATGCAAAGACTTATGTATGAATGTTCATGGCAGAATTATTCAATCCAAAACATTGAGTCAACACAAATGTTCAACATCAACTGGTAAATAAAAAAAATAAATAAATCTTTGATACATCTATTGGCAGGGATGAATCTCAAAATGATATTGTGAGTAAAAGATGTTAGACAAAAAGCAACAGCATGGCCTATTGCAAGACTCCATTGTTACAATATTTACAACACCAAGCTCACATGTAGGCAGAAAAGACAGATAGTAGATCAGTATCAATATTTACAACACCAAGCTCACACGTAGGCAGAAAAGACAGATAGTAGATCAGTATCTACTTTAAGACAGATTTTGGATGGGAGATTTGGGAGAGAGGGGTTACAGAAGACAGGAAATAGCTGAAATTTTTGTTTGATCTAACACGGAGTAGTGATGACATTTTTTTTCCTTTTTTTTTTTTTTTTTTTTTTTTTTTCCCCAAGACAGGGTTTCTCTGTGTAGTTTTGGTGCCTGTCCTGGATCTTGCTCTGTAGACCAGGCTGGTCTGGAATTTACAAAGATCCACCTAGCTCTGCCTCTCAAGTGCTGGGATGAAAGGCATGTGCCACCACTGCCTGGCATGATGACTTCTTGACACATGTAATGACCTATGCTTGCATTGTTAGCATGCATATTGTATTATGTTATTCTCCCATAATATTGTCAAATATAAAGTCTATGGATTATTTTATAATTATCCCAACAAAGGTGGGATAGCTTCTCATTTGTATTATTATTATTATTATTATTTTTTTTTTTTTTGGTTTTTCGAGACAGGGTTTCTCTGTGTAGCTTTGCACCTTTCCTGGAACTCACTTGGTAGCCCAGGCTGGCCTCGAACTCACAAAGATCTGCCTGGCTCTGCCTCCCGAGTGCTGGGATTAAAGGCGTGCGCCACAACCGCCCGGCTCTCATTTGTATTATATACATTGATCATAATTGGCTTCTAGCCAATAGAATTTTGGTATAGAAGCTTTGTGTCTCTCATGGCCAGATTTGAAAGGTAATGCTACATTTATGTGGCTTTTTTCTCACCTCACTTTTTTATGGAAGCTAGTCGCTGATTTGTAAGCACACACAGGAAAAAAACTACATGCAAAAATATATGGACATGGTCTGTCTATCTCAGATAATTTTCCATTAGACAACACCAATTCTCAGTCAAATGAACAAATGGAACTCCAGAGAAAAACCTTTCAAATGGCCTCTTAGGGCTTAGATATGGAATGTCCCACAAACATGTGCATGTGTTCTGGGTTTGATATTTAGTTGGTGGTACTATTTTGGTGTGTTCTGGAAATTTTACAGAATGGGACCTAACTGGGGACAGTAGATCACTGAGGAGGGGTCCTTGTATGGTATCTTTCCCTGTCACCTTCTTGCCTGGATTTCTGTGCTTGCTATCTACCATGACATGAAGCTTCCTTTAACAAATTCTCCTATTGCCATGATGCACTGCCCATGTGTAAAAGGCCAAACAACCATTAATTGCATGTTCTGAAACTGTGAAACAAAAATGAATACTTCATTTCCTAAGTTACTCTTTTCAGGTATCTTTGTAAAGATATGCAAATGTAATCACCACAATGAACACACTGACTCATGTGACAGTGGATCAATCAGCAGGGAATGATTCCTAGACTGAGCAGGCCGAGCGTCCATGAGCAAAAT
>CABHPR010115092.1:12500-17080 GCA_902168415.1 Peromyscus melanophrys | reverse complement strand
AGGAAAAAAAAAAAAAAAGGTTTGAACTCAAAGGCTCTATGGAAGAAATGCCTCTATGTGGGTAAAGTGTTACCTCTGCATGCAACAGTAAAAATTAATATAATATTTTCCCCACAAAAGAAACACTTAACAGAGGCAAGTGCAATTTATAAATTTATATCTAAAGGGGAATCGTGATTATAAGTCCTTCAGCCCTTGGACTCTAAATTGAGGGGATTAAAAAGAATTTAAAATAATTTTGAGCGAATTTATTTTCCCCTCAGCTTTTGAGGGCATTTAAAAAGGCATTAAATCAAGACAAATCGTGTGCTTGAACGGAAAAAAGAAAATGAATGAAAACACAGCACTTAGGCTGGCTTAGCTGCGGCCTCCTCGGAGGTAGAATTATTTATTTAAAATTACTGGTTGCATCAAGAACCCATAGGGTGTACAAATGGTTCTATAAAATCTGCATTGTAGAGACAAAGAGGCAGGTAAATCCATGTCACAAGGGTAAAGCTTCCAGTGTACAGGCTGGGAACGCCAGGGCATAGGGTAGGAAAACACGCTCTTCAGAGAAGTGCCATCGGGGTGCTGGAAACGTGCATGGTGCTTTCAGACATTAGCCTTGTTCAACACATTTCTCGTATTGACAGATTCATAGTGTGCATGGGCAGACACATGTTGCCTCTATGTCTCTTAAAATTTTAATTAAAAGTACTCTTTCCAGATATCCTAATTTGCACGAAGATATAATGTCCACATTACGTGCCTTGCCTTGAAATCTAAAAAACAAAAGACAAAAAAAAAAAACCACAAAAGTGACATCACTACACTTGTTTTGCTGCATTTATTATCGTTTTAAATCTTTACCATTTTTATGACAAAATATTTTGTACTCCAGACGAAGAAAAAAAAATGTGTGACATCATGGATTTTTTAGACAGTTACACCTTTATCTCACATTTATAAAGCATATCATGGCTGTGTATAGTTGCCGCTTAAAAATTGTAATCGACCAGCAATATTTTCAGTATTTTGGTGTTTTTTCTATTAACCTTTCATGTTTTTCATCTTCCAATTAATATTTGGGGGGAGGGGTTTCAAATTTATACGAATTATGCAATACCAAGTTTTGCCTATGTAGGTAGTGCTTTTAGCTGTATTGGTTATTATAGGTAAGTACACAGATTTAAAAAGAAATAATGTATGCTTTTTTTGTTTGTTTGTTTATTTGTTTGTTTGTTTTAATTGACCAAAGTGGGTACTGCTATTTTTGCAGTGTGATGAGGTCCTTTTGTGTACTGAGAGATGGACAGGGGATTTTTTTTTAATATACATATATATATATATATATATATATATTCTGGGGTGGGTGGGAGGATTTTTAACACTTTACAGTGTAGCTGTGAAGCAGTGCTCCCTGAGATGGGCCTGGGCTGCAAAGCGACTCTTCTGCCTACTGTGACAAACTTCAGCTTACACAGCCCCCCCCATCCCCCCTGCTTCCCCACCTGGGGTGCAAGCTGAACTCATTTCTGGTTTTCCAGCTAAGAAAACGAGGAGGAAAAGGAAGCACAGCGAAGCCTCCTAGAGGCAGACTTGGAAGAACTGCCCTGTCTTATTTTAGTTGTTGTTGATGGTTTTTCCTGAAAGTTCTGAATCCACAGTGGAAAGTGAGCCTGTCTCATATTTGGCAAAGACATTTCTTGAAGTGCCCACATAGCAGATGTTGGCTGTTTCACACTTTTGAGTTTAACACAGGAATACGCTTTCTTCTAACAAACACATTCACCCGTCTGGAGGGAGGGTTCCCTGTTCCTTCCCGGCTCCACTTCGTTTTATTAATGACAGGATATGATGTTCCTGTGACTTACTACTTCAAGTGGATGGCAGTGCACTTGGGATTTTGTTTTTCGACATCTGGAAAGTTGACTAGAGAGAGGGTTACTCTTATTGAATGTATTTGGACTGATAGATTAAAATCAAAGTTCAGTTTTTAAAGAACAAAATAAGTAAATCCTTTTATTTTACCTGCCCTTGTAAATTGAAAACTGGAGCAGAGAGAAATATAGACTTTTAAGCAATTAATTTTCCTGTGGATGTATTAAGACTATTTGATAATGATGGGAGGGACTTCTTTTTAAGGGATAGCACTTCAAATATAGATTTGAGTTAATTTCCCCTGAGGGCTAGAGGTAAATGGAGGCCAATTTTATTTTGTCTTCCCCAACCTGGCCCTATTGAGTGTATTTATTACTCCAAGGACATCTTTCAGAATTAGCGACATACACACACACACACACACAGTAGGTTGTCTTGAGGCTCTCCTGCCCCCATGCCACGGCCTAATAAAATAAATTGTCACTTGTACACATAGCAGATCATTTCATAATGAGTACTTTAGAACGATGCTCATAGGCCTGAGAATTGTATCTGACTAGTCCATTTAGTTTGATGTCCAAATGCTGGATATCACAGTGGGATTCTGGGGCACAGATTCCGAGGAAGTCCCACTCTATCTGTGATACTTACTCTGCAGATAACAAATACTCTCAACCAAGCTCTTTATGTATTTCTGACCTATTTGCTGAAGAATGCAACCTTACAGGACACAGTATTCTTTCCAGGCAGACTCCTTTC
This sequence comes from Peromyscus melanophrys, assembly GCA_902168415.1. Classification (NCBI taxonomy): domain Eukaryota; kingdom Metazoa; phylum Chordata; class Mammalia; order Rodentia; family Cricetidae; genus Peromyscus; species Peromyscus melanophrys. The sequence goes on along the minus strand of CABHPR010115092.1, from coordinate 14,458 downwards.
CTTATTGCCAGTGAATGAACAATTCTTGCTAAACAACACGGCACACTGTGGCATCCCTGCCCGCCTCTTGGGCATAGAGGCCTGGGGCAAGTGTTTCTTCTTTTTCTAAGTAATTTTTCTTCTTTCCTTTTGAGATAAACTTATTAAAAAGCACTACTATAGATAATCTCAAATCCACTTTTAGTCTCCTATTTTTCTTTTTTAAACCAGGAAGTATATTCTGACGAAGGGCCCCCTTTTGCAGGTCTTGCACGCCCCTTCCTTACCCAGACTGCAGAGCTTCAGGATGGTGAAGGTCACCCAAGGGCATCTGTAGGGGGTGGCATCTTCAGCCACCAGCTCGTGGCACTGTCCAGCCTTTGTCGTATTGCTTTGCAGCCCACCACTCACAGTGCCTCTGAAGTGTGTTTCCCCGGAGTGACGTGAGCAGTTAAGGCTTGCCTAAGGAAAAAAAAAACAAAAAACAAAAAAAAAAACCTGAGAGGCAGTGAAGGAGACTGTACATAAAGACATGGCAAAACCTTAATTATAGCAATATAGTTATCGGGTAATGTTCGGGTGGGCAGCTCCATTTAAAAGTATGTGAATGAGTCTGTGAAGCCGCGAGTACTGAGAAGAACGAGGTCTTCGTAACGAACCGCCTACCTTGTAGACAGTAATTTGTACACTGTATAGTTTTGTTAAGAATTTTTTTTAAATTAAAATTCCCATGTTTGTAAAGCTAACTTTTTAACAATTATAATGGAACTGTGTGTTGTTTCCATTTTTAAAGTAAACAAGAATATTCCTTGTTTAGAGACTGGACTTGAGTTAAAACTCTCCAGGCTCGTAAGTTATGTATTAAAAAAAAAAATCTGTCCATGTTAGGAGCTATTTCACAGATTCCTGTGCTTGAAAAGCATAGGACACTAATCCTTTTAAAAAAGTGTAAATGGAGAAAAGTTATATTTTATGAAGGTTATTTTGTTGTATTTAGTATTGGAAAAGTTGGTTTTCAGAGCATTTCAGAAGGTTGGAAGCGCCACTGTCCTTTATTAGTATATAAGGCCTTTAGCAAACTTTTTTTTTTTTTTGTGATTATTCCATGATGGTATTTAAGGTTAAGTTTCACAGAGCATTCAGGATAGGCAGAAAACGAAACTAGTGCTATGTCTCACATAACGTGTCCTCAGGGAGCAGAATCTTGGATTTGTTACTTGTAGCTTCATAAGGACTCAACAGAGGAGATCGCACGGGGACATCTTAAGCATTAGAACAGGGCATGTTCTCTACCTAGACGCAGATTCCATGGACTGTGTGAAAGAATGAAGGCTGCAGAAAGTTACCCCATATCAGTGGACAGTATTCATTCTCCAGGAGACAACTCTACAATCTTGCTGGCAGATAGGCCCCAAGCATGACATTCAATATAGTTTACATGTTCCTGTCAAGGTCTTTTGTTAACATTAACCAGCTGCATGCTTCCTGGATTTTAAGAATTGGGGTTTCTATATTTAAAAAAAAAAATTGTTTTTAGTATGCAGGCTATTCAAGTTCAATGGTAAAAACTCAAAATTGTTCTACTCCATGCTGAAGGAGCTGAAAGCTGCCTTCTTCATATTTTGCACTTTCTGGTAGTTGCCCTGTTTTTTTCTAATTCCTTAAAATTGTGTGGGTGGAGTGGATCCCTGCACTAGGGGAATAACATGGACCACTGATTTTGCCCTTTGACCCTGCACAATGACCTTTGCATCAGCCAAACTCATTGCCATGACAACTCTTTGTACTGTGTCGTGCCACAGATCTGTTGGTCACATTGTTAATAGTAAAGGGGACAAGTTGGAGACGGTCAATTTTTACATTTTTTTTTGTTGCAATTTTTCTTCAATGGTTGTAAGTAGTTTTTGTTTTTTTTTTTTTAATGATAAAAGGGTTCAGTAGTTAATACTCTCTAGAAATATCTGTGTGTTGCAATTCAA
>CABHPR010115092.1:0-10000 GCA_902168415.1 Peromyscus melanophrys | reverse complement strand
TTACACGTTAGTCAAGAATGCATGGGTTAATTGATTTTATTTTTGGAGTGAAGACAAAAGGCATAAATTATTTTTATTGGCAGTTTTTGTCTTATTGTGATTGAAAAATGATTGAATTCCTTCTAGTTGAGGGTTATTACTTCCTTTCACTGGTAGCTTTAATTCGATAGCAGCCAGCAAGTCTCTCCTGACAGACACACCAACAGACTCCTTCAAGACCATGCCTTAAGTAGAAACCACACCTATAGATGATCTTATCATACCTTCTCTAAGTTCTCTTCAGGTGATGTCAATATTTTCCTGTCTCTGGGATGAGAGAAGAGCATTGATTTCTTACATGTGTTAATTCTCTAAGTGGTATTCATTAAAGGAGACAGAACTCAGAAAGAATAAAAGTTTATGTAAGAAAAAGTCCCCAGCTGTGAACAGATGTAGTTGAGGGATAAAGCCTGAGGCTAGGATGTCGTGACTCACCTCCCTCCTCTGACAAGCTGGTGGGCAGGCACTGTTTGTGCTCCTCCCATGGGACGCTCCACTCTTTCCTCCTGAGGTGGGGACTAGACACAGAACTCACTGGGAAAGACTGGTGGAGACTGAGAACTGCAAGTTTGCCAGCTTTATCGAACAGAATTATCCCCAGAATTCCTTTCGTGATGCAACAGCTAGAAGAAGTAAAATAGCCTGTTTTTAGCCCATGTCCTTTAGTGGATCCCTTTTTCCCTGGAGTCCCTTTCTCCTAGTTCACCAAGTCCTGTGTTATCCTTAGAATGTGCAAATTACTTAAGAGTGTGCAAATTATCCATTCCACTCAGGGATGGCACACCTCAGGCTCATCTCTTGTTCCAAAACAGCCCATTCCTCCACATCTACAAAATGCTCTTCCGCAGTCTCTACTGCTGGATTCTGATACAATCAAAGTAACTCAGAGGAAGGCCTAAATTGTAGTCTTAAAAGTATAATGGAAGTGAGAAAGTTGCCCTTTCCAAAATACAGTTACTTACTATCTTTTTAAAGACAGACGATTCTTCTGTGGGTCAATTTGTGGCTAAAGTCTCTGTCATTCATTTTTTGCTCAAAGTAAAGATCAGAAATGCAAATGGATACAGACACCCGCCGGCACGGTAGGGAGCATACTTGGGTAAGCAAAGTTCACAAATAGGAAGCATGGGCTTACAATGTCCTGGAACGGACAGTCATGTAAACAGTAGCAGCTGAGAGCTATATATGGTTCATGAGTAAGGGTTTTATGAGGCTTGATGCTTCATGGAAATGTCCACCACAAGAGTATAGCCCTTGAGGGAAATGTGGGGAGCATGTCTCATTTATAGCCCAGAATACCATGGGGCCCACCACCTGTGCCAGCAGCCCTTTGCTCCACAGATGCAGAAGACAGAGAATCTTCTAGAAAGAAACCAGAATCTTGTGTCAAATCCACCTTGAACTACCATGTATGTTTCTCTCAATTATTCTTTCTCACATTTTTGCCAAATTCTGATAGTGTAAAACTAATGTGCTTTTTTATATTACTTGTCCAGAGAAAGAAATAAGGGAAATTACAATAATGGAATCTTATTATGCTAAGAACCAAGTTAAGGCCGGGCAGTGGTGGCGCACACCTTCAATCCCAGCACTAGGGAGGCAGAGGCAGGCGGATCTCTGTGAGTTCGAGGCCAACATGGGCTACGGAGTGAGTTCCAGGAAAGGCGCAAAGCTATACAGAGAAACCCTGTCTCGAAAAACTAAAAAAAAAAAAAAAAAAAAAAAAAAAACAAGTTAAAATTAAGAAGAAAAAATCAGTCTAATACCCATTTAAACTCTTTCCTGATACATTTTGTAATAATAACAAAACCCACCACCTAGTGTTTTTAAGATGTAAATTATTCAGCATTTTCAAATATTCCCCTTTAAAGACTTACTACGTAGCAGACAGTGCTGGGATCAAGAGTAAGAACTGAGGCTGGAGGGATGGCTCAGCCGTTAAGAGCATTGTTGCACTCACAGAGAACTTATGTTGGATTCCCAACAACCACAAGATGGCTGCTGGTCACTGTCTGGATCTCCATTTCCAAGGAATCCAACACCCAACACGTGGTACACAAACATAATACAAGCAAAACAGCCAATACACATGGTATATGTAGAAATATAAATATATTTTTAAGTAGAATTGGTATTTCTATACCAAAAGGAGTTTGGTTCCTGTTTGGTGAAGAATTTCATGTAAACTGGGATGTTAAGAAAAGGCAGAAATTGGACTATTATATGGGCATATGCTTAGCCATCCCATTAGCTGTGAACTTTTATTTGTGAAACCATATTGAAACTGTTTCATCATCTACCAGCTACATGGTCCGATTATAGAGGGAAGACACAGATAAGGACAGCCTGTCTTATTTTTAATCAAAGGTGCTTTCCTCAACTTGCTAAGAAAGTAAGGATTGAAAGGGAAATGACAAGCTCCTTAGCTGTCATTATTTGGAGGAAGCCACAGAAACAAACTAGAATGTGATTGACTACCTTTAATGAACTCAAACACAAAAGCAAGACTCATATTAACTTAGAAAAATATAAAAAGAAAATTATTGTAAATATTCAGAAGCAGTAACTAGGCAAGAATAGGGAAAAATTAGGATAATCAATATTTTATTATAAACTTTAAAATTTTACATTTTAGATGTTGTTTCTCCAGAGTCTGAGAAAAGACTTAAGGAACTCACCAGATATAATTACATATGACTTACCAAAGAAGTAAAGCCCTCAAGCAATAAAAATCACAGATTTATTTTGAAGTTTGACATAAACCTTGTACCAGAAAATGCAGGAATGCTCCCGACTGTGTGAGAATAGAAACCTACTGGGTCTGGTAAGGTCCCACTCATGTTCCTGCAGTTGTCTGGAACCGACTGGGTTCTGCCTCAGCTTGCATCCTGGCACGGTACCTGGTGCTGTTGAAGATCACATGGGTCTCTGTGGCTTCCTTGCCTTTTCTCCACTGGCCTTGCTCCTGCAACATCATTCCCTCGGGCAGCCCCTTCTGGCATGTTCCCTATCTAGCCTAGAAGAAGTTGGAGTGGAGAAGTTAGTCAAATTAATAGCACGTTAGACACCACCACCAAGCTACCCACCTCACAATCATCCTATTAAGAGTAATGAAGTTGGGGATGAAGAGACATCTCAGTGATTAGGAGCACTTGCTGCTCTCACAGAGGACCCAGGTTTGGTCCTCAGCACCCACTTACATGGTGGCTCACAACCATCTATAACTTCAGAGGATCCAATGCTGTCTCCTGGCCTCAAGCAATGGCATACATGTGGTGTACATACATGCAAGTACTCAAATTCATATTTTTAAAAAGGGTAATGAGGTTACCCCAAAGCAGATAATGCTAACAAAAATGGATGGTGGTGGTAGGAACAGTTTCAAATACCAGTGAGATGGTCTTGTTGGCAGCTGTGGAAGTGGATATACCCTTGAAGGAGGGTTGGAGCTAAGCCTAGTACACACAGTATCTTATGCAGACCTTATGAGGTTCATGAAAGCTAAGGACTGAGATAGAGGCAGCCCCAGACTTGAACAATGAGCTGTGGGAAATAGAGCAAGGAAATGGGAGAAAGGGAGGGCCCTAAATAGGATTGGAGAGGGAAATAACTACAGAGCAAGGTAAGATATCAGTAAGGATGTCTGAAAAAGTCATAAGGAATTATATTATTAACTACCAAAAAAAAAAACCCTTTAATACGTGTTAAGTCTTGTATAAATATACATATATTGTTTAAATGGAATTTTCCCTTCTGGGCTGACAGTGCTCCCTCTGAGAGCCAAAGACCACTTAATAAAAGCTCCAACAGCAGGCACAAGAATCTCTTGAGTTGTTGGTCAGCTTGTCCGAGAGCTATTGCTGTTGGCCTCGGTTGCCCCCAAGAGGTGGAACCTAAGTACCTATTGCTGAAGACAATATGCACTTCAGACATTATTCAGAAAATTCCTCTGGTACCATGAAAACTTCCAAAGGAGGCAAGCAGCCAACCGTTCTACCCATCTCTGACACCTCTGAACCACAACGATTACCGGCATGGCACGATAACCCTAAAGGTGTGTAGTGGCATACATCCCTTGGTGGTAACCAATAGCTCTCTAACTGGACTTTAAGCCTGCTCAACAAGAAGTAATTCATGCCCAGTACTGGAAGCTACCTAGGGCTAGTAAAGTCATGAATCTTGGATGAGAACCTCTAACTATCACTTTACTAAACCAGCATAATCCACAACTACATTCTAAATCAGTGGTTCTCAACATTTCTAATACTGCAACCCTTTAACAGAGTCCTCATGGTGTGGTGACCCCCAACCATAAAATTATTTTCATTGCTACTGTTATAAATTGTAATGTAAATATCTGTGTATTCTGAAGGTCTTAAGCAACCCCTGTGAAAGGGTCTTTGGACCCCCAAAGGAGTTATGATCCACAGGTTGATACCCACTATTCTAAATATGTAGTCCTTATACCCACAGATAAGTGTAGTCTTCACCCACCATTCATCAGGAAACTTCTCTTTGGGACAGATGGAGACCATCACAGACAACCACAACCAATCAAAATGCAGAGTTGTGGAGCCCAGTCCTGATGGATACATCAATAAACCCACTCCTGAATCTAAGGTTCAGGGAACTTTGAGGAAGAGGGGAGAGAAAGATTGTAATAGCCAGATGATCCGGGCGTTTGTTGTGAGACTGTGTCTCCTAAGAATGTCATAAATTACACTCGTAAAGTCTCACCAAGATGACTACCTAAACATGAGATGAACAAGGAGAACGACGGACATGCCATAGTGAGTGGGAAAAGAGGTCCCAACCCTACACAGAGAACTACACACAACTAAGGATGCTGATAGTGGGAGGATAGTCTTTCCCAGGACAAAGCACACCAATTGACTGTCTGGTGCCAAATGGTCAGCCCTGAAAACACACGTAGAAGTAACATTATACAGACTGAGCAGGTTGTATTTAGAAATACATATGTATATACATATACAAGTATGCCGTAACAACAACAACAATTAATGAAAAAGGAAGGCCATGGATTTAAAAGAGCACAAGGAGGATTTGGAGGGAGCAAAGGGAAGGAAAAATTTATGTAATTATATTATGACCTCAAAAATAAAAAAGAAGTATTTTTTTTTAAAAAGAGAGATGGAATCAGTTGGGTTGTCCTACTAGTACTAATACCTTGGCAGAGAAGACCTGCATAGAGTTCTGTCCTTGCCAACCCGATAAGACCTAGTCCAGGGATGTTATCAGGTATCATCACAATAATGTCACAGTTCTGAGGACAACACAGGGGTATTTTATGCCCTTATGGATACTAAAGAATTCAGGGGTCTCAGCAGAATTTTGGCATCTTGCAGCCCTCCACAGCAAGGAAATCAGAGTGCCAACACTAACTCTGCCTGTTGCTTTGTAGGTACCCAAGACTTGGGAGTAGTTTCACGTGGAGATGTTGGTGGTTAAGTATTGGCCAAGCAGTCTAATTATGATGAAAGTGGTCTTCCAGGCCTCAACAAGTTTCCATTCTCAGTGAGTGCCCCAAGGAGAAAGGCGGGGTGCTTGGTATGGCCTCATTGTTTGAGCCTGTGTGCAGGTGCCTGATAGGAAACAATGGACTTCATTGTGGTGGTACCTGGCCCTATGCATGCCAAAGCCAACGCATATTGCTGAGGGCAGGTACGGAAGTCGGGGGTGATGCATAGCCAGGTGGATTCAGATCAAAATGGCCTCCTTGTGCTGACAAAGTTCATCATGGCAGGCCAGAAAGCAAGCAGTTTGCAATGCTTCTGAGACTGGGCTGTGAGTTCAGCCAGGACCTTGGTTCAAAAGCTCTTATGCTACGGCAGATGCATCTGGTTTCTACATCTTCCACAAATGGAGAACTCTTTAAGTACTGAATGTGGAAAATGATATGTACTTCTTTTTCAAGAAGGTACACCCAAAGAATTGCAAAATATGAAAAGGAATCTTAGGAACTTACTTGGTTCACCTTAATATTTTTGTTTTGTTTTGTTCACTGGTCAAAGTGCAGTTAAGACAGTAAAATATATTGTGTGATGAAAAAATACTCCTGTGATTTCTCAATAAAAATTTTTTAAATGTCTGATTTCATAAGGGTAGGCTTCTTGATAAGAATATTTTTCCAATCAAAATTGTGCAAACAGTGGCCAAAGCTATGGAAATACACACACACACACACACACACACACACACACACAAAGTAATCAAAATCAAGTAGGGAGGGATACGTGACTGTAGCTGAGTAGCTTCGAAACATTTGGGGAGAAAGATTACTCATTTGTGAAATACTGATGGACCTTCTGAAACCTAGTACCCCACAAGCTTTCAATACTTCCACATTTTTTTCAGGCTTCTTGGATTCCAGCTTGTAGAAGATAGTAAGATAACTCACCTTTTTGAGGGGGGGGGGGGGGGCTTAAATGACCAGTTTTATTTTCTCAAAGAAGCTTACTGGCAACAAGCAGTGCCAGTGCCACTGTCTGCCCAGGGGACAAAGAGTAAGCCCCACACACCCATGGTTCTCCTTCCTGGTCACAGGATGTGACTTCTGATGCCCTTTCTGGTTGACCTGACTCTGACAGAAACTCTCTACAGCAATGAAGGAGGCAAAGAATGACTAATGGTCAGCAGAGCACCAAGCTTTGTGGAGGAGTGTGAAACCCTTTAGACTGCAGAACCTTCATATGTAAAGTGGGGACAATCAAACCTTTAAAGGCTTGGTGTGGGGGACAAAATGAGATGGTACTTTGTGCTCTGTTGGACCACAGTTCCTGATACATAACTGACCAGAAAGTATGCTCATTGTTGTGTTTCTGACATACATCTTGCCTCTCACCTTTCTGTGACTGAAGTTATGTTTAGGCCCACGAGCCAAAGTTGGACCTATTGTCCCCAAAGAATCTACTGTGTGAAATTTCAAAGTGCACAAAAATACACATTTATTTCTTAAAAATCTCCAACCCCTGTCTGGGTAACAGCACATTCTGGCCTTTCTTCCTCCAGCTCACCTCTGTTTTACCTCATAGAATGGTGTATTTCTTCTCTTGACCCAACACAGGACAAGAAAGTTTATTCTCTCTCTGTCTCTCTGTCTCTCTGTCTCTCTCTCTGTCTCTCTGTCTCTCTCTCTGTCTCTCTGTCTGTCTCTCTCTCTGTCTCTCTGTCTCTCTCTCTGTCTCTCTCTCTCTCTGTCTCTCTGTCTCTCTCTCTCTCTGTCTCTCTCTCTGTCTCTCTCTCTGTCTCTCTCTCTCTCTCTCTCTCTCTCTCTCTCTCTCTCGCTCGCTCGCTAAGATCACCCTTGCTCTCAGGTGTCTGCTACTAAGGGAACTTAGTAACTAAGGCTTGTCCTCACCTACAGGTGATTCCAAAGCCATCCCCAGAGCTTGGCTCACCAGCACAGATGTGTACAGTTACCAAGTGGAGAATTAATTCAGACAGGACATTAGTCAGGAAAAGCATCCCCTGGGAACATGTGGCTGGCCCTGTTTGTGCTATCTCCCACAGAACTCCTTTTACCTGACACAGAGCTAAGTGAATACTGTGGGAAAGTCATCTGACCATTTACTTCCTGCAGTTGGAGTTTGATTGTATCCAAGGAGGGGCCTGAGAGTCTATGTAAGACCCGGTCTCCTGAGAGGTATCCTCTCAGTAGGAGAACAGCTTCCACTTGTTTGGCTAAGAGATGAAGAAAGCAGCGAAGGACTTAAACCCAATCTCAGGAACGCTGCATGCCCAGACAAAAAGGCAGGCTTACCACTTCTTGACTCAACTTGAACAATATATCTGGAGTAGGCTGCCATGAGACGCAGGCTTATGTTCTGAGTATGGGTACAATGAGTGAAATCCTGGTCAGCACAGAGCAAAATCCAACTTCTGTTTGTCTTCTACATTTGTTATTTATTATTATTATTATTATTATTATTATTATTATTATTCCTTTATTTTCAACACATTCCCTCTACTCTCCCAGGTTCTTGAAGTGGACACTATGAAGTGAAACCAGAAGTCAGCTCACTGCTTTGGGCTGTCTAGACTTCCATGGTCTTGTAAGAGTTAAATGAGTTTGACTTGGCAAGAGCAAAAACCAGAGCAAGTCTGGAGAGAAAACCCAAGTCCTATTTAAGCATCTTAACTTACCTTGGCCTTAGCTGACCTGTTGGACAACTCCTCAGCTCTAGGACCCTCCTCAGTGATTGACACCATGGACCTTCAGGTTCTCTAAGTCCACTCATCTCTATGCTTGTTTCATTCCCCCCAGTCAGTGATGTCAAGGAAACTGTACACCTAAAATATGAATGAGCAACGAATCACCACCCCCTCAGTTTCAGCCTCATCACATTCCCAGAGTATGTTCTTCAAAAGTGGACTTCATTTCATTTCAAGATGAGGGAAGAAAATTCTGTCGGATAGAAGAAGTAGCATTTAGCAGTATGGCACAGAGGGACATGGTCATGAACCAGACAGATTAGTTTTGAGCCTTGCATACTTTTGACAAGTTACCCACTTGGAGTTTCAATTTCTCCATCTATGGAGAAGAGATAATGCATGTTCTAAACAGGATATAGGCAAAGCATCCAGCCTGGTGATACAAATTACTATGAGTGTTGTTATAGGCTTGAACTATCCACACCCAAGAATTCCAAGATAGGCACGGTGGTTAAGGAGGCCTAGAAAAACAGGGGCTGTCTCCGACACAGCTGCTCTTACCTCCCCACTAGCTTTGTGTCCTAAGGCTGCTTCTGAGGCAAGAGTGAGGAAGAAAGGAACAAACGTAACTAGCAGGTCTCTTGTCTGTACTCAGTACCAAGGGGTGACTGGCTTGGTCACCAGGACCCATAGCATTTCTTGCATGAAGGACATTAGAGGAAGGACACAGTGGCAAGTCTCTTAGTGAATAAGCAGCATTGGCTACTATCTGCTAATGATGCTGGTAACTCCCTTGCTGAGGAGTTATTAAGTCCCTTGGAGGCCCCATTATCCACAGGCCACCATTTTCTTTCTACTCAGTGACTCCCAGTCAGGGCTGTACACCAGAATCATCTGGGTGGGGGTGGCCTGAAGAGCACAATAGTGGTTGGGTGAGGCCGCCCTTTAGTCAAGAGTTGAGAATCCCTGTGGGGCTTCTTTCTCCTGCTGCTAAGCTTGATTTCGGGGAGCATCATTCTTCCCAATGGATTCCCAATGATTTTTGGAGCTTAATGGAATCATCTGTGTTGCTTAATTTGTGTTGTACTTTAAAACTTTCTATTTATTTATTATAAACTTGATTCCAATGGCACATTCAAATGTGGTATATTACCCAATCAACGTATGCCTAGCCTTCCAGTTAAAAATAAAGAACGAAGAATCACTGTTTGATTTCCTTTCTGGAAAAACATCAGAAAATAATCCAGAAACTCAGTGATGACTTGCCTAAGTCCTATTTGAATATGCCATGCCCATTTTCACATCAGTCTCTTGTTAAGTTTTAATTAGATCCTTATCTTGTATGAGCTGTGTGTGTCACGTGCACAGTCACATTATGGGGATTCCAGGTCATTTCCAAACCCTGGTTCTGATGCTTCCCACCTAGAAACCCAGAGCGGGCATGTGTGAGTCTCTCATACAACAGCAGCTTTCTCATAGTGTGGCAGGAATTGAAGGAGATAAATGCAGGCCAGTTGCCTGCACATTGCCCTTCCTCCTCTTTATTTAGAAATAAAGCTCATTGGCAGACCGCTAAAACTAAGTAAACAAAGAAACTTGTGGAGCATGGCAGAAGGCACGGGTTAGGCCCTCATCTTTAAGACGGGGTCAAAGTTACTATTGGCAATTAAATTTTCGCCCTTTGGTTTTAGGGGGTTCTTTTTAGGACAGTACTTTATAAGGGAATATTTTCAAAGATGTAGATTAAAGACTGATTCCTGTACCATCACTCACTTTTACTACATGGTTC
>CABHPR010115091.1:0-10155 GCA_902168415.1 Peromyscus melanophrys | reverse complement strand
GTGTGTGTGTGTGTGTGTGTGTGTGTGTGTCTGTGTGTGTCTGTGTCTGTGTGTGTCTGTGTGTCTGTGTGTTTGTGTCTGTGTGTATGTATGTCTGTGTGTCTCTGTGTGTGTCTGTGTGTCTGTGTGTGTATGTGTGTCTGTGTGTATGTATGTCTGTGTGTGTCTGTGTGTCTGTGTCTGTGTGTGTCCATGCATGTGTGTGTGTGTGTGTGTGTCTGTGTCTGTGTGTGTGTCTGTGTGTGTGTGTCTGTGTGTGTGTATGTATGTATGTCTGTGTGTCTCTGTGTGTATGTATGTATGTGTGTGTCTCTGTGTCTATGGGTATATATGTGTGTCTGTGTGTCTATGTGTGTGTGTGTCTGTGTGTGTATGTCTGTGTATCTGTGTGTGTCTGTGTGTGTGGGGGTATATGCCTAACATACAGTATATACTTATATGAAAATTACACATACACACTCACACTTGTGGAATAGCAACAAGGTACTCCACAAACTTGATGCAAAAGTATGATGATCCAAGTTCAATCCTTGGGACCCCTGATGGAAGCTAAGAACTGAAAATTGTGTCACATATGTGCACACACCACACATACACATCCGGTAACGAATACAAACTTTGAAAATTAATAATCACTTGAAGGTGGAGGCACAAGCATTAGGAGTTAGAGTTGAGATCCTCCACCCCAATATTCACTTGCCTCCAAACACTCCAGATCCCAGATTGGGCTAGCGATAATGTATCCTATTAGAGTATGGTCAACTAAAAACATTTTTAAAAAATGTGTAGATATGTATGGCAGAGGCCACAACAAACCTTAGGTTAAACATTATCAAATCCTGGTCTTTTAGTTTAATAATATTTGCATAAACATCCATCAAACTTTTATGGATAACTAAAAATAACAGAACCTTGTAAATATTAGAGTTTGGTCTATAATTTAAAATGGATTTCATATTGCTTGTGGGAAAAAAAGAAACCTAGAAGGTGGGAGAGTATGTTCCTGGGGAGTGTTTTTGAGGGTCTGTCTCCTCTGGGTGTTTCCTGTCTCACACTCTGTGATCCTCTCTGCTTTGGCATGGACTGCTCTGCTCTGTCTCACTGTGCACTACTCACCATGATCGACTAGGACCTCCAAAACCACAGCCCAAGTGAACTCTTCCTCTTCTAATTTGTCACAGCTGGACCATGTGGGGGAGGTGGAAGGAGAGGAGGGAACGCAGCTATGCCGGTTCTGCCTCCACTGCTCCTGATCAAGGTGGCTCAGGGTCTAGCCTCCCTGCAACCATTGGACGACTTGTTCTGCTCACAGAGAGGAAAGTCCCAGGAAGGCCCAGCTGAAAGTCTGCTGCAGGTTAGGGCAGGCAGAATGCTGTGAGAAAGAGAAACCAGAACTGTAGAAAGCACAGGCCTTGCTGGACGTCTGTGCAGTCTGCTCAGAGGGTTCTTGCAACCCCTGCCTAGGCTACCCACACTCAGCTCCATCCTTTGGTGCATCCTCCTTTTCTGTTGCTCTTACTGTGGCAGCTGCAGCTCACTGAGCAAGAGTGGGACACAGAACTGAGCAAGCGTGTGATCAACACCTGAATGCGTTCTGTTCCACATCCATGGTGTCTACGCCAAGATTTCATGTGTTATACTTGTGAACTCAGTAAGATAAAATTTCTTTCAGCCGGCTTGGGGTAGTTCAGTGACAGAGAGTCTAATCAATACGCTGAAAGTGTTGAGCTTATGTCCAGAAAGAAGATGGTAAAGAACAGTAACAAGATAAAGCAAACCAGACAAATATGTTAAAACCAGTAGCAAATACAACATCACCAATTGCAAACTGGTGGAAAAGGCAATTTAGAAGTGCTGTGATAATACAATTAATTGTTAGGAAGAACAATAGAAGAAAACAGGGAGGAATGGAAAAATAAAAAATGATAAAGAGTACTGGAGCATAGACTCAATAGTTAAGAGCACTTCTTGCTCTTCTAGAGACCCAGGATTTTATTTCCTACACTCACATAGCAGCTCACAACCATCTGTAACTCTAGCCCCACAGAAATCCAATGCTCCCTTCTGACCTCCAAGGTCACCAGACACACACGTGGTACATAGACATACATGAAAGCAAAACACTCATACACATAAAATAACAAAATAAATAAACTTAAAACAATTGTGTAGAGAAAAAAGAATTAATGTCTGAATTCAGGCATATAGAGAGAAAATGGGCTGGGGGTGCCATACTTGAAGGAGGAAAACACTTGACTGTTTGTCATATGAATTTGTCTGAGTTTATAGAGGCCCATCCCCGACAGGCACTTCTGTCCTGCGTACTCTGCCAGGCACAGCTGCTCCTTCTATGTCCTGTGCAGATGCCTAGCAAGGCCAGCAGGGACAGAGACAGATCTCCAGTCAGCAGAGCAGGCAGGGCCACTGTGAGTTGCAGACCAGGGCAAGAAGGGCTTTGCTGTGGCTTAAGCAGGAGCTCCTGAGTTGGTGCAGCCACTGCCTCTGTGTTTCAGCTATCTTGCTCTGCTTTGAAATCCCAAGCTGTAGTCGAAATATGGAAGAAGTAATCAGTCTCTTTTGTACAAAACACTTTATCAGGGATCATAGACTCCTCTGGCTTCCTCAAAGTAAGGGCTGAAGGCGTTAGGGGGAATCTAATAAGTCATGTATGTAATAAAACAGGAGGCACACTTGGCTCAACTAAAAGAGTCAGAGCCATTTTAGGTGATTTTAAAACTGTATCTTCAAAAATGAGAAACTTCCTCTTTGTCCTGCGAAGTATCATGAAGTGAAAATAAATCAACAAATGTAGCTACTGTCTCATCCTCAGAGCCTCTTGTCTCTATTAATTTTACTTTTTACTTTTTTTTTTAGATTTATTAATTTATTATGTATGCAGTATTCTGCCTGCATGTGTCCCTGCAGGCCAGAAGAGGGCACCAGATCTCATTACAAGTGGTTGTGAGCCACCATGTGGTTGCTGGGAATTGAACTCAGGACCTCTGGAAGAGCAGTCGGTGTTCTTAACCACTGAGCCATCTTTCCAGCCCTACTTTTTACTTTTATCTTTTGTCTTCCTGTCTGTTTCCAGTAGACTGGACTTATGGAGGAGTCCATTGAATTACAATTTAATCATCTTTATGCTGTGGGGCTAAGCAATCTCCCATCGAATTCTACATCACAAACTCATCAAAACTAGCTTAGGCAACAGTTTAAGGTTTTACCTACATATTCCCATATCTTTAAATTTAGAGGACCATGGGCAGATTTTTTTGAATGAAAGTAAAATATTTTTTTCGAGACAGGGTTTCTCTGTGTAGCTTTGCGCCTTTCCTGGAACTCACTCCGTAGCCCAGGGTGGCCTCAAACTCACAGATATCCACCTGCTTCTACCTCCTGAATGCTGGGATTAAAGGTGTGAGCCACCACCACCCGGCTGAAAGTAAATTTTTTTCTGAGTGTTTTAGCAGTACCTAACAGGAGCTAGAATGCAGAAGCAAACAAAGCATCTAAAAGGGAAAAATAGTGACAAAAGTTTGCCAAGGCTGTGTGGTGACCAGCTCAGTGCCCCAGGCATAGATAGCAAGCATCTGTTCTCTGTTGTCCAGTTTCCCAGCAGGCTAGAACAAAAGGCTTTGAGCCAAAACTAGAATATAGTACCTGAAGACCTTCAATAAGGAACTCACATGTACTCCCAGCACTCACAGAATGTAGTACCAGAACATAATGGAATTTTATTCAGCCACGAACTGAAATGAGGAAATTGCTTAGCAGTGCATGGCAAGAGAAAATATGTAAGAGAGATGTTCCAAGCTCAGAAAGACAAATGCAACACCTCTCTCTCTCTCATATAGCTGGCCACTACTTTTTGTTTATGTGCATAGTCACTTTAGTTTCTAAAATTGCTGGGAGAAATATCTCAATTCCTTATCACTGGACAACAATGATCCATCTTGATCTGTCCAAGTGAAGTCAGTTCCCTGTGGAATTATTTTCCTCTCTGAACAGGCATTTGACTCCACAATATGACATGGTTTAGTCAGGCAGTGAATGTTTGCTGAATTAGAGGAGAAAAGAGATCTCCCATTTGTGTTGAATGTTGGGAGCACAATTTAAAGGTATTTTATGGCCCTTTACACAAAGGCAGGGAGGGAGAGAGACTTGTAGGAAGGGCCAATGCCTTTAATGAGCAGCAGTGAGTTGGCTGCTGTCATCTGAGAGTTGCTCCAGGCCTACTATCCTGTGGGGGTGAATCAGCCATTTCTTTGGATCTCCTGCTTTGTCAAGGACTGAGGAGCATAACCTATGGAGGATTAGGTACCTCTGCTCTTGGCTCCTTGGTGCACCTGACTCTCCATGGTCTCTTTCAAACTCTCCTGCTTTCTTCTTTTCTTCTTTGTGTTCATCCTCATCTTTCTTTCTGTCTCTCCAGTGAAAGGAAAGACTTCCCTTAGCAAGGTATCTGGTTTTAGCTGTCCTTGTTCTACCTTAAGACATTTCAAAGTCTGTCTGCCTTTCTATTTTAGCAAAGTGAACATGTTCTGAGAGAGTTGGCTCTTTGCTATGTTGCTGTGTGACTGAGGAGGGCATCAGGACCCTGGGCTGAGCAGCCCTGCACGAAGATATCCTTGATGGTAGAGTTGGAGCTCCCAGGCTAGTTCTCCCCTCTCTTTGATGTGGTCTTCTCTTTTCTGGATTCTAGGGATCTCCTGCTAGGGTTTATTTTTTTAATTATTTTATTTTTAACATATTTATATTATTTAAATCAAACTTTTAATTTAAAGATATCTTGATAATATTCTCTTTCCAGATCCTCTTCCCTTCCATATACACCCAACCTTAAGCTCTTTCTCAAAAAACAAACAAAAATTCAACATAATAAAGCCCCTCAAAACTAAGAAAACAGAGCCAGGCGTTGGTGGCGCACGCCTTTAATCCCAGCACTCGGGAGGCAGAGCCAGGCGGATCTCTGTGAGTTCGAGGCCAGCCTGGGCTACCAAGTGAGCTCCAGGAAAGGCGCAAAGCTACACAGAGAAACCCTGTCTTGAAAAACCAAAAAAAAAAAAAACTAAGAAAACAAAACAAAACCACACACACACACACACACACACACACACACACACACACACACACACAAAGAAATAAAACAACTACAACCTCCCTCACAAACTGTAACCAAATAAAAGCACACAAAAAACTGTGGAGTCCATTATATGTTGGTCAGTGACTCCTGGACCTGAGGTCTGTCCTGGGTGGTTAACATACCCAGAGTCACTCTATTAGGGAAAACTAATTTTCCCTCTCCAAAAAGGTATAAGTACAGTTTAGTTGTTAACCTTTACCCAGTGGCTAGGTTTTCATTAATGAATTCATTCATTCATTCATTTACAAAAATATAACAAGATAAAACAAAAACTATCACATCAAAATTGGACAAGAAAACCAACAGAAGGAAAAAAGCACAAGAGAATGCACAAGAGTCAGAGACCCACTCATTCATACACTCAGGAATCACATGAAAACACTAAACTGGAAGCCATGATATATATGCAGAGGACCTGGGGCAGACCCATGAAGGCCCTGTGCTTGCTGCTTCAGTCCCTGAGTTCATATGAGCTGTTCTCATGTTAATTTAGAGGGCTTTGTTGTCCTAGTGTCCTCTATCCACTATGACTTTACATATTTTGGATATTAGCTCTCTATTAGATATGGAGTTGGTTAAAAACTCTAGCTCTTACACTCTTTCTGTCTCCTCTTTTGCCAGATTCCCTAAGCTCTCAGGGGAGGGATTTGATGGAGACATCACATTTAGGGCTGAGTATTCCAAGGGCTTTCTCTCTCTTCCTCTGTGTATGGGTCTCCCTCTGAATGTGGGTCTCTACATTTGTTCTCATCTGCTGCAAGAGGAAGCTTCTCTAATGATAGCTGAACAAGGCACAGATCTATGAGGATAACATAATATCATTAGGAATCATTTTATCACTACATTTTTTGTTGTTGTTATTTATTATTTTTTTAATTAATTAATTAATTTATTTTTTAAATTACACTCATGATATTCATTAATTACACTCATGATATTAATCACATTTGTGGTATTCATAGATTACATTCGCAGTATTCATTCAATTATACATATATATTTTAATTTTAAATGCCGAATGTCATTTATTGAAGGGGGGAGGAGATCTTAAATACAGGCTTACAGCACAATGGGAGGACCCCGGAGGGCAGAAGTTCACTACTGATGTTTTACAATCTTGCTTCTAATCTGTTAACACCCATTATTCAGGATACACAGACAAGGAACTTCTCTTAAGCATTCAGGAGGGTGGAAACTGGCAGGGAGTTGGCATAGGGAGGATCTTAAGGTCAAGGTGCGCAAGCAAGGCAGCAGTTACCCAAAACGGGGGCCAGGGCCCAACAGGTCCCCCTTTTATTAATAAATGAGCTTCTGACTTGGTTTGCGTGGAACATCAGCAGGTCACCTTACCCATCATGGAGACGGGTAAGTAGCTACCAAAGTTAGTTAATCTTTCATTCTATTGGGCATGATAAATTTAATTCAGTAGTTATGTACATCTCTATTGGCTTTGAAAATTATAAATTTATAAACTCAAGTTCCAGTTGCTTTTGGGATACTACCTTACAAGGACACCAACGCACAGTATGGCTCGTTAAGGAAGGGAATGTCTCAGTTGCCTTTAGCCTACTGGCTATGGGTGAGATAGGACCTCTGTTGGTCTTTTCTGTATCGAACACACAGATTGCAAGCCCAGTGCCACTCTGAGATCTTTGGCAGCAATTAACTATGCAGCTCACACACGATTAAGTCTGTATGAAAATGAGTATTCAGAGATGGGTAATTCCTGGGGGGCACTCACCAACCTAAGACAGAGCACCTGTGTGGCCTGGGCAGGCGTCTCCATGACGGGTAAGGTGACCTGCTGACGTCCCATGCAACCCAAGTCAGAAGCTCATTTATTATTATTTTATTTTTAAAGACCAGTAGTATTTAGCTTTACTCTAGATCCCCAGGCTATCTAGGTTCAGGCTCTTGGAGACATAAGCAGTGCCAAGTATGTGTTGCATCTCATGGAGTGGACCTTAAGTCAAATCAGTTACTGATTGGTTACTTCCACAAACGTTGCGACACCATTATACTAGCATATCTTGCAGGCAGCAGAACATTGTAGGTCAAAGTGTTTGTGACTGGGCTGCTGTTTACATTTCTCTTTTGGTAACATACAAACTAACTTCCTGTAACCAAAGAAGCTAGAATGTAGGAATGAACACTTTATGTTGGCCCAGCTCAACTTCTCCATGTTCAATGAATTGTGTAGATGTTGTCTTTAGCAATGGGCCCTTGCTTTCTCTTTGGGGGAAGCACGTATTGTCTTGGAAACAGTGTAGGTTGTTATAGGATTTCCATGGGACCCCTTTGTCCAATAACTCAATTATACATAACCAATCCTGGTACCATGCTGTGGGATAATGCTTTTGCTCACTGGTTTAATAAAATGCTGATTGGCCAGTAGCCAGGCAGGAAGTATAGGTGGGATAAGCAGACAAGGAGAATTCTGGGAAGAGGAAGGCTGAGTCAGGAGATGCCAGTCCACTGTCCATGGAGCAGCATGTAATGGCATGCAGGTAAAGCCCCAGAACACAGGACGACATATAAATTAACAGAAATTGGCTGAGTTTAAGTGTAAGAGATAATCAGTAATAAGCTTGAGCTAATGGCCAAGCAGTTTTAATTAATATAAGCCTCCATGTGTTTACTTGGCAGGACACAGGAAAACTTCTGGCTACAAATGGCACCAAAGTGTGGGGCAAGAGTTTCCACTGAAAACCTGAGAAAGCTTAAAAAAAAAAAAAAAGATTCTAAAATGGAGCAAAAAACAGCTTCCTAATTGTGTCTCTCAGGCCAGCTGCAGCCTGCCAGCTTGAATTACTCTATGGCAGGTTCTTGGTGTGCAGGCTTGACCTGCAGCATGGCAGATTCCCGCCACAGTACACAGAGGTATCTCCAAGCTGCACAATGTGGTGTGTGGTGGATTTAGCCTTTGCTATTAAAGACAAAAAAAAAAAAAGGTTTCTGGGCTACATGCTTCATTAATTGAGGCATAGACTCACTGCTTCCAAGAGTTGGTGGTACACATGGCTTCCCGAGCCAGAGGTGGCTGTAAAGGTACCACTGCCATGTTGGAAATCTAAGGTGGGCAGAGCCAGCAGCCAAAGCTGCCTTTTCAGTCCTAGTAATGTTGCAGTTTATAGCAGTAGATTCAGATGGAACAAGACTTTAAATGGTTTACAGTGTGTGTAAAAATGTACATAGGCTTGGAAGAGAGAAGAAAATGAATATAGACAGAAATAGTTTTAAAAAATAAAGTCTTTAAAGAGAAAGTAAAGGATGCCGGGCAGTGGTGGTGCATGCCTTTAATCCCAGCACTCAGGAGTCGGTTCTCTGTGAGTTCGAGGCCAGCCTGGGCTACAGAGTGAGTTCCAGGAAAGGCACAAAGCTACACAGAGAAACACTGTCTTGAAAAAACAAAACAAAACAAAACAACAACAAAAAAGAGACAGTAAAGGTAATATAAAAAAATAAGGCACATAAAGATGGAAATCACACAGAGAGTCTGGATTATATTGTCTTTGGGATTTTTAACTGCAGAAAGACATTTGATTGCAAAGGCTGCACAGTTAAACCAATATGTATATTTTAAAGGTATCTTGACTTCAAAACTTGGATCTAAGGATATGTTGATTTGGAAAGGAGGCTCTGCTTTTGTTTTCACAGGAAGCAAGAGGCTATGGATTTGTTCCAGGTTAAGATGGATCAGAGTTGATCAAGCCAGACCTCCTGAACTTTAACAGATGATACCTATCAACAAAGGTTATAGCCAGTATTCCCAGGACTTGATCATTACCTCAAATTTTCTTAGGAACCTCATAAGACTACCAGTGCCCCCTATCAGCAGGAAGTAGCCTAGAAAACTATGCCCACATTCCCCCCAAAATGGGTTATGGATGTTTGTCTTTGTTTAGGTTTTTGGTTACAAATTGTTATTGGTCATAGTCAATCTCTTTTTAAAAGAAGAAAGGGGGATATGATATAGAAATGTAGGATATAGATATTATAGGATAAAAGGATAGATTATTGAACCTATTTTTAAAGAGCAATAACATTTAAAATGTTTTACATTGCTATGGATTTTAGTTTATTGGTAAAATTTTAAAGTTAATTTTGTTATATTGTATGTATATTTCTACTCTTATTTAAGGTATTATGTCTGTGCAGCTCATTTGAAGTTGTAATGCATAATTAAGAAATACAGATTAATAATTAGTCATATATGATAGTCAAACTTATAGTCATGTTAAGTTTTTTTTATATACATAAGATATACTTCAGTTAGGTAGGTAATCTTCAAACACTTCAAAGACCTACAGAATATGGCATTTAAAATGTTTTAAAAACTTAGAGTTTCCTGGACAATGAGACATGTCTGCTTCGGGTAGCAGCAAATTACTTCAAGGAAGATTATGGGCATTGAAGACATTCCATGTGGAGTTTATCTTCTTCTTGACAAAAATAGCCATTTGGGCAAGAAACTGTTCTTGCCTGGACTGCTTGACAAAATGTTGTATTGAGTGGACATGCAGGACCCATAGGAAAGTGACCAAGGCAAAAATGGTCCTTCAGGTTCCTGCTTTGCAGAAGAAACTGCCAGAAATTCTACAGGACTGAGAGACTAGGCCTATGGGCTGAAGATGGATGCCCCAATGATGCAGAGGAACTTTGGATGACTGTCCAGGCAGGCAGCTGTCTCTGTCATTTCCAGAGTTTTGGAAGTTGCCTACAATGCTCTTCCTGTTTACTTAGGTAATATTATATCCTTCTGAGGTCTTTGATGTAGTTGAAGTCTAGATAGTTATAATTGTGGTTTTCCTTGGTTGTGATAAGAGATAAGGTAGATATGAAACCTTGGACTCACAAATATAGGATAAATAAAATATTTTCTTTAAATTTGCCAAATATAAGTAGAGTAGATATTGTAACTGTAATTTTTGCTTGATAACTGTTTTGTTATATGTTATTTTACTATGTTAAAGTTAAAGTCTTCCTTTTTGATTAGACAGAAAAGGGGAGGT
>CABHPR010115090.1:0-19485 GCA_902168415.1 Peromyscus melanophrys | reverse complement strand
CTCTTCCTATGAGATGTATTATCTGTTTACATAGTAATGTAAGCTTATCTAAACTCACTGTCTCATCTGATGTGAGCTGAACTTAAATGATAGTCACTGTCTTTGTCTTTGTAAAGGCTTCAGTCTAGGCTTAAATTTGAAGACAAAAAGTGAGTCTGTGGGAACTGAGGCACCTCACCCAGAACACTTAAGCCTTAGAACATAAAGAATTTAAATGTTTGGTCAGTTAACTGGTTAGAGAAAAAAGAATTAGCATTTGTGTGTACCAAGTACTTAACGTACATTATATCGTGTGATCCTCTGAAACCTCTACAGGGTAGGTAGGTAGGTAGGTATTTTATAGGTGAGAAAAAGGAGGATTAGAAAGGTTGTTTGCCTAGGATATGAAGGCTGTGAGCCCCTCTCTCGCTGCCAGGCACTACCCCGGAGAGTGGTGTCTGGGTAACAGTGTTTGCTGAGGCTTTTGTTAGCTGCGGTTTCTTTTCATCGGTGGTGATTCTCCAGATGGTTGACTGTTTCCCCTCACGTTAGAGAAACAAGATTGGGGGCCATTCCTCTTGGGGTCTGTGTTCTTTTCCTTTCTTTCTCTCACACCCCTGTGGCCATGAAAATAACATTTGGTTTTCTGTAATTTGTGCTTGTTATTGTTGTTGTTGTTTTTAAGGGTTATAAGGTGTGTAATTGTGTATGCATTGATTCTAAACAATTAGAAAGCAAGTGTCTGCTTAATACAGTCAATAGGAAGGAGATGAAGTTCTTCATAGCAGGTAACTTCATACTTTTGAGTGTTATTTTTCCTCTTCTAAATAGCTTTGATCCTGCATGATTCACAATCAAGGATTTCAGTGTCTTGAATATGGGTGACAAGGCACGGGTAGCAACTAAGGTTGTCTGAGCTGGTGTGTTCATTGACTTTGATGCTTTAATCTTCTCAGTAACCCTAGGAACCAATAATGTCTTTATGTCCATTTATAGATGGGAAAAAAAATCAAGATGAAGAAAAAGTGGGAAATTTATTCAAAGTTAGGATGCTGCAGTGTCTTGGCAGTTTTAAGTCTGAATTACTTAAAATTTATGCTGTTACTGGGTTAATTAATGTGCTGTTTCTGTCCTTGGCAGGTGGACTCATACTCTCTAGGGAAGAAGTTGTAGATTGTCTCATCAGAATAAGAATGACTAGGCTTGCTAGGGTTATGTGTAAGTCACTTGATTACTGTGGTGTCATTCAGAAATTAAGCAGGTCTTTCCTTACTGTTAAGAACATTTGTAATTATGGATACAGAAAGGTGCTTGTATTAGTTTTGTTTTTTGTTTTTCTGTGATATGTGCCTGAGGGAAGCAATTTAAAAAGAGCACGTATTTGTTGTGGTTCACAGAGGTTTCTGTACATAGTAGAGGGCTCCATGTTTCTGGGCCTGTGGGAGGCTGACACTGAGGCAGGACATGGGCCTGTGGGAGGCTAGGGAGAGGTAGGAACATGTCTCTTTTTCAGTGTGCATCCTCCATCAAAGCAGGCCCCAGCTTTCATAATTCCTACACCTCCCAATGGTGGATTAGATTTTGAATCCTTCTGTTGATCGCTTCATTGATGAAGGCAGAGCCCCCATGATCTTGTCAGAAGCGCCACCTCTGAGAACAGCTTTGCTGGGAACCAAGCCTTTAACACATGACATTTTTTGAGGGGTGCTTTGTACCCAAATCATAATAGTGCTTCTGTTTACTCTGTAGAATGTCATTGAAACAGACAGTTTTATGTCTAAATGCTGGCTAGGGAAATAATGTTGTTTTAGGTTACAACAGTGAAGGGATTTTTGAAAGGCTTGGCTGGCCTGTTTATCTGGAAGGCAAACATCTTTCTTTTTAGCGAGTAATAATACTGGATTTTAAAATTGTATTTTGTAGCAAGAACTTTTGAGTTAATACAAACAGTATTCTTATAAGGTTGGGAAGTAGTATTGTCTGAGCATGATACCGATACGCTTTAATGACTAACTTAGAGTTTCTATTGCTGTGAGAGACACCATGACCAAAGCAACTCTTACAAAGGACAACGTTTAACTGGGGTGGCAGTTTACAGTTTCAGAGGTTCAGTCCATTGTCATCATGATACCACATGGTGGCATGCAGGCAGACATGGTGCTGGAGAAGGAGCTGAGAGTCCTGCATCTTTACTTGCAGGTAACAGGAAGTGGTCTGAGACACTGGGCGTGGCTTGAACATACCCCCACAGTGACACACTTCCTCCAACAAGGCCATACCTGCTCCAAAAAAGCCATACCTCCTAATAATGCCACTCCTTATTATGGGGGCCAATTACATTTAAACTACTACAATGACTTTTTGTTAAACTTGGTAATCTCCCTTTGTATTTTCCTTTTTAAAGCTCACCGAAGGACATGGATGAAAATGAAAACAGCCAGTCTCCAATGACAAGCTGTCAATATCCTAAAGAAACAGTAAGGAAGCGCCAAAATTCAGTACAGAATTCAGGAGGAAATGTGTCTTCCAGGTTTTCCAGGAAAAGCTTCAAACTGGATTATAGACTAGAGGAAGATGTAACTAAATCGAAGAAAGGAAAAGATGGGAGATTTGTTAACCCATGGCCAACATGGAAAAACATCTCTATCCCAAATGTTCTTAGATGGCTGATAATGGAGAAAGACCACAGCAGTGTTCCAGGTTCCAAAGAGGTAGGCAACATTTAGCTGTTTCTGAATGCTTTGTGTGTACTTTAAATACACATATATGATTTTTCTGTGAGGTATGACCCTCTGTTTATCAATTTGAGCTGTTTCTGTATGGTAAGACATAATGGTAAGTTTGAAGAGACAAATGAATCCTATGACCCATATCCTCAAGTTCCTCGTTTAGCAGCATAGTGCATGTGTAAATAATCCCTTCTCATCTGTAGCCAGAGGCTGGGTTAAAGTGCTTTAGAAACAGAGGGGTGGAAGTGGTCAATTTTGACTGGTAGGGCTTGTCAGGAGTATGTGTGCTGATCCTAGAAAGCTATTTTGCAGTGGTTTTTTAGGTCAGGTGATCACATGAACCATGTTATGAAGGTGAGAAAGTGCATGGTGTGTTCCAGAAAGTAACAGGCTGATAAGAATTTGGAATATGGATTCTGCAAAGTAAGGCATGACCTAGAGTGTGCCTTTAATCCTTGGTCTCAGCCACCAATGTTATAAAAATCTTTTGATATCCCTTGCAGAGCTGTGAAGGTTGACTACAATTTATTGCCTCCAACTACAGTAGCTTCACTAAGAATGTAATTTGTTACCCTTTAGCATAGAGTAAGATGTGTTTTGGCAGGGCTGGATGAGTAGGTGATGGTTCCCATTACAGTGGCATCTTCTTTTCCTTTCAGATTCTTTCTTAGTTTCCCCTATACTTCCTATCATCTTCCTTGAACTCCGATCCTGCCTGGCTGTTGGGGAGTTAGGGGCAGGGTATCTGACTTTGTGAGTAGAGGGATGATATGAAAAGACTAGGGGCATGCCTGAAGACTTTGATCTACAATGGGAAGAGGTAAGGGGCTGTGGGTAGAGAGGTGGATTTTGGTGTTAGATCTACTTGGTAAATGTTGCCTGTTTTTCTTTAAAGGATATAGGATTGAAAAATCTTACATCATGTTGTGTGTGGTAGTGCACACCTTTAATCCCAGTACTTAGGCAGCAGTGGCTAATGGATATCTGTGAGTTCAAGGGCAGCTTAATCCACATAGTGAGTTCTGGGACATCCAGGGCTATACAGAAAGACAGTCTCAAAAAAGGGGAGTGGGAGTAGGGAAGAAAAGAAACCTTCTATCACTTTCATGCTAGAAATATTCATAGTAATCTATATATAGTATATCTATCGATATGTATGTACATACATACATATATATGCATATATTTGCTGTGCTAGAGATTAAACCTCAATCCCAATAAATTGTTTTGTTTTGTTTATTGAGATAGGGTTTTACTCTGTAGCCCAGGTTGGCCTCAAACTTGTAAACTCTAGTGCTAGGATTATAGGTATGTTTCATCATGCCTGGCCTCAATATTGTTTTTTAAGGACCTTTTAGAATTAGGCTAGACATTAATATATAACATTAGTATTTGGAGCATTTTAGGGTGAGGCAAAGGAACAAGGAGAGTGTCTTGTTCATTTGTTTTTGAGGCTCAGGCTCCCTATGTAACTCAGTCTGCCCTGGAAGCTACTTATCGCCTGCACTAGCCGTGAACTTGTGCTCTTCCAGCCTCATTTCCCGAGTGCTGGGATTACAGATGTGCACCACCACACCTGGCCTTCCCCCCCCCCCCCACCTCGATGAACTTCTGAGGAGAAACTAGGAGGAGAGGGATTAGGGGTATAAGGTCAGGATAGGTGAGCTATCTGGGATTTTTTTTTTTTTTTAGTGTAAATTTCTCTCTACAGCTTCTAAAAAGAGAAGTTAGTGATGATAGGTTCAGTATTGTTTCATTTCAAAGAGTAAGTGGCTGGATGAAGGTAGAATTATATCTCTTCATTCTAACAATTTGAGAGATTCTAAAAACTGGGTTGACTCTCTGAGGACCTGCCAGGCCAGTGGTTTTTAAGGGACTATTTGTCCCGTTGAGAAACTAATAAAAGCTGTAGAGGAATACATGTAAATAAGTACATTGCCATTGGCTATATCATTGTGGATCTTCAAACTCAAATCTGTCCATTCATTAGCTAGTATTTACTGAGCACATGCTATGTGCTTGGCACACTATTATGTGCTAGAATGAATAAAAAAAGTCAATAAGGCACTTGTGTGGAGTTTTAAAATGTAAGTGTGGTGGTGGTGGTCGCACACATCTTTAATCCCAGCACTTGGGAGGCAGAGGCAGGTGAATCTCTTGAGTTCCAGGACAGCCAGGACTACACAGACAAACCCTATCTCGGGAAAAACCAAACCAAACCAACTAACCAACCAACCAAACAGACAAAATCAAACCTTAAGTGAATAGGGCAGGGAAGTGAGGGTGGTAGAAGTAAGGCTGCATTCCTCAGTGAAGCTTTTCTTTTCAAAGGCAGGTATTAGAAAGACACCAAGGGCACTCAGGTCTTTGAATGTGCCATCAGTACAATCTGAAAGAAAAAATCTTTGCACTATTCCAGTTTGTGTTTCCTTATTATTTTTTTTAAGACTTTTCCTGAGACAGAGTATCTCTGTGTGGCCCTGGATGTCCTGGAACTCACTCTGTAGACCAGGCCGGCCTCGAACTCACAGAGATCCTCCTGCCTCTGCCTCCCGAGTGTTGGGATTAAAAGTGTTCACCACCATCACCACCTGGCTCTAGTTTGCATTTTCATTTTTCACTTCTTCCCTGTCTTATTTCTTCCTTGTCTTCAGTGAAAGTCTAAATTTAGATCAAATATATGCTGGCTTCTCTTACTTCAGGGTTGATTGTAACTTTGTGTTTAAACATGTTTAAACAATTGCTGAAAGGTTGAGCTTTACCCAAGTATGGCAGAGTTACAGTTTCCCAAATCTTGAAACAAAACCATGGGGAAGTAGGTGAAGAACCGAGACTGGAGGTCAACTCCAATTTAATCAGATTTCTGGAAGTTGTTTTGTTAGATATTGGGAGGTTTTCATTAATGAGAAGATTATAGCCTTAAGTCATTACTTTGAAAAGAAAATAATATTTGCATATAATTATTATGTTACGCTATTTATATCATTATACTACTCTGTATTTGTTTACCTACATATATGAAAGTGCTGTAGAAGAAACATATGACTAATGTATACATTAATGGGTTGGGCATAAGCAGGAAGCATAGTTTAGTTGCCTGGTGAGAAAGAGTTTCTTTCCTGGTCCATTGCTGGTCCCTGTCTGTTCTGGAACATTAGGGCAGTGTGTCAGCTCACAGGCCACACACTGTTCAGGGGATGTTGTTGCTTTGCACTGTTGTTGCCTCCATAACCTTGTCTGATTGTTAGTGTGACTCATAGTCACCAATGGAGGGGAGAAAAAAATAACACTTTAGTAACATTTTAAGGTGGGAGGGATGTTGTTGGTTGTTTTTGCTCTTTTTGGGGACCCATCTCCCAGCTCCCAAATAAATCACACACAGAGGCTTATTCTTAATTAGGAATGCCTGGCCTTAGCTTGGCTTGTTTCTTGCCAGCTTTTCTTAAATTAACCCGTCTGTCTTTTGCCTCTGTGCTTTTACCTTTCTCTGTTTTTGTATACCTTTCTTTCTTACTCCATTGCTGCTGTGTAGTTGGGTGGCTGGCCCCTGATGTCTTCCTCCTTCTCTTGCTCCTAGATCGCTCTTCTCCCAGATTTCTCCTTCTGTTAATTCTTTCTGCCTGACAGCTCTGTCTATCCTTTCTCCTGCCTTGCCATTGGCCATTCAGCTCTTTATTAGACCATCAGGTGTTCTAGATAGGCACCATAACACATCTTCACAAAATTAAACAAATGCAACATAAACAAAAGTTTTATATTATAAACTTATAATATTCCCCAACAGAGGGAGACAGACACTTCTTGAGTGTCATTAGTTGGAGGAGACTGTCAAATTGGAGAACAGGCTGCCCCAGCATGGCTAAAAAAGTGGGACTGCAGGAGTTTGGGAACCAATTTTATGCTTTTCACTGACTGTGTGACCTTATTTCTATCACAGTTCCCTGAGATAGTCTGCTGTGGTTTAAATTTCACTTGACCCCCATAGCTCATGTGTTAAAGATTTATTCCTCAGCCTGATGCTATGGGAAGTGGTAGAAACATTCAGAGGTAGGGCTGAGTGGGAAGGTCTTCTGCCCATTGCTGGCGTGCCCTTGAAGTAATAGTGGGACTCTCATCCTTTTCTCCTCATTTTCCTTTCTGGGCAGGGAGGTAAGGGCCTTGCTGTATTGTAAGTTCCCTGCCATGATGTGTTGCCCCCTACAGACCCCAGAGCAACAGAGCCACTTGACCATGATTGAAACCTCCCAAACTGAGCAAACCCAACCATCACTTTGGTATCTATTTTCTAATTTCACCATGGCATCTGGTTTTTATTTAATCCTGTAGTCAGCACCTAGTAGGTGTTTTCAGGCTGAAAATATACTTTCTTCAGTTGTAGGAAATTTCTTTATCTACTCACTGGAAAACTCCATCTTTCTGTTCCAACATCACTAGGTAGCCTCTGTATTCAATGGGTATAGGAAAAAAACCAAAATTCCAGTACAACCAAAGACTATGGATCCCAAGAGTTGCTTATAATAGGATCTGGCCAGGATGTTTAAAATGGCACATGGTCTAAAAAGTATTTTGGACCATAGAAGGTTCCCATGAAAGAGGATGATGAGAACAGTATTTTCTTTCACCAACAATCACCAAATCACTGGGTGATTTGTATTCCTTTCGAAACAACCTGCAGCTTACTGCCACTGCCCAGGATCAAAGACATCTGTAGACCTCACAACAACTATGTTGTAGTCTTGGGGAGGATGGGAGAGTAGATAATTTGACCTGAAAGCACGATTTCAGTGTAACATTTTATTTACTTTTAATGTGAGTTAATATAATTTATTCCAAGGAGGTAAAGGTTTAGTGAAAAGAAGTGACTTAAGTGAGGAAGACCTGACTGCTTTAGTAGAGCACCTATGAACTGCAAGTTTAGTGCCCCCTCTCTGCTGTGGTCTGTTTACCACTAAGATGACAGAAACACTTGTCACAGTATTAACTCACATAGTGTATGTGCTGGTTTGAATGAGAATGGCTCCCTTAGGTTCAATATGTTTGAATGCTTTGTCCCCAGTTAGTGGAACTTGAAGTGAGAAGCTTTTCTGTGTCCTGCCCTGCCCCACAGTGGGCTTCCAAATAACAACTCAGAGGCTTATATTAATTATAAATGCTCAGCTGGTAGCTCAGGCTTATTACTAACTAGCTCTTATACTTAAATTAACCCATAATTCTTATCTATGTTTAGCCACATAGCTTGGTACCTTTTCTCAGTGTGGCATTTTCATCTTGCTTCCTCTGTGTCTGGCTGGTGACTCCTGACTCTGTCCTTCCTCTTCCCAGCATTCTTAGTTTGGTCGCCCCACCTACACTTCCTGTCTGGCTACTGGCCAATTAGCATTTTATTAAACCAGTTGGAGTGACAAATCTTTATATTGAACAAGAGCATTATCCCACAGCAGGAACTGTTTGGGAAGGAGTGGGAGTTATGGCCTTGTTGGAGGAGGTGTGTCACTGGAGGAGAGCTTTGAGGTTTCAAAAGCTTAGCCATTTCCAGTTATTTCTCTATCTCTTTCTGTCTTATTCTTGCTGATCAGGATGTAAACTCTCAGTTACTGCTCCGATGTCACTCCTGCCTATCTGTTGTCATGCTCTCCATGATGGTCATGGACTCACCCTCTGAACACTGCAAGCCCAATAAACTCTTTCTTCTTTAAGTTGCTTTGGTCATGGTGTTTTGTCATGGCAGTAAGAAAGACAGTGTACTCAGCATCAACTCACTGAAGACAAACATAACCTGGCACAGTAAACATTTGGATTTTTCCCTTTTCTCAAGAAAAGCAAAGCATTAACTAATCTGCTTTTTAATTATGGGCCTTATGATTTTTCCTTTTGCAGTTTTCATGAAGGAAAATTAGCCAAGACAATCGTAATCTAGCCAAACAAACAAACCAACAAACAAACCTTACTTTCTTTAAGAAATGAAGAATCCCTTTCCTCTCTCCCTCCTCTTACACATGCTTTTTCAAACTCTGGTGATTGGGATAGAACGTTTATAAACCATTTCATTCCTTCCTTTTCTGTGTCACATGACTGTGTACCTGTGTGTCTGCATATATGCATATGTGTGTGGAGGCCAGAGGTTGACATTGGGTATCTACTTTAGTTTTTAATCTATCCTTGAGCCTGCTTTGGGTAGGCTGGCTGGCCAGTGAGCTTCAGGAATCCTCCTTTCTCCCATATAGTGCTGGGGTTACAGATATGCCATGCCCAACTTCCTTGTGGATGGTGGGATCTGAACTCAGATTTCACACTTGTGTAGCAGGTGCTTTACCAATGCAGTTTTCTCCCCAAATCCCTGATTTTTTTCTTTTTTGTTGTTCAGTAGTAGGTTATTTTGTTTGAGTTCCTGAGGAAGCTGCCAAAGAGTAAATCCGTGAAGATAAGCTCACTTTGTAGTGAGAAGAAGCAGAGCATGCAGAAGGGTACACAGATGTGTCAGCTGCTGTTTTGCTGTGATACAGCACCAGGACCAGGCAGCTTACACAAGGACAGGTTTGTTTGGGCCTGTGGTTCCAGAGGTTCCGTCATAGTAAAGAAGCATGGTCGCAGGCAGGCATGGTCGCAGGCAGGCATGGCCGCAGGAACACCTGAGAGCTCACATTGTCAACTGCAGGCAGGAAGCAGAGAGAGAGAACTAGGAATGCCTGGCTTTGAAACCTCAAAGCCCACCTCCAGAGACACACTCCCTCCAGCAAGGTCACATCTCCTAAACCTACCCAAATAGTGCCACCATCTGGGAACCAAGTGTTCAGACACCTGAACCTATGGGTGACATTTCATTCAAGCCACCACAACAAAGAAAAGTGTTCAGATCTCAAGTCACTATCTTTTGTTTGTTTTGTTTTGTTTTGTAGACAGGATTTCTCTGTGTGGTCCTGGCTATCCTAGAACTCACTCTGTAGACCATGCCAACCTTGAACCCCCAGATATCTTCCTGCCTTTGCCTCCTAAGTGCTAGGATTAAAGGCATGCACCACCCAAAAAGCTTTATTGGCAACACTTTGCATATTAGATGTTAGAGTCCTGGAGAAGTCCCACAAAAGACCACCATCCACATATACAATCAGCAAGAGCATTTAGTATTCTGGCATGCTGGGGCTGACCATCCTACACAAAGGCAAAATGGCGGCGACTCCAGGAGAAGCTCACAAACTCCTTTTAAGAAGAGCTAAGAAGAGTTTGTAGGGCAGTTAGGCCATCTTGGATATGATTGGCTTAAGCAAGTGGCAATCATATTAGCACATTCTAATTGGCTAGGGCTAATTGGGCTGGTTAAGGCTATAGCTTTTCCATTTTTGGGCAGGCCTGGACAAGTCCCAGGCTTTGGCCTTATTTGGTTATTACCTTGAGCTGCTGCTGACTGTGGGGCTGGCTCAGTGGTCCAGGCTTGGTATGTGCTATCTCCCTTGTCCCTGCTGTCAAGGGCTTTTGTTCATGGCTTCCTCAGAAATTGCTTCAAGAGGCAGGAACTAAGGCTTAGTTCTTAATTGAGTTATTAGGACAGGTTGTCATATTTTCCGGGCCCTCTCACTATATAATTGATCCATTAAACATACTATTTAGTGTTCTTTAGTATATTTACAGACATGTGCAACTACACACAATCATTTCTGTTACTTCCAAATATAAGACCCATGTTCTTCAGTCATCACAACCCTGATTCTTTTGCCTTCCTCTGCTCCCTGGAACAATTAATCTATGTTGTTGTCTTCATAACCTTGACGATTAATTTGATGCTGCTAACAATGCTCAGTTGTGGGCTTGATCCCCCAATAACCATTCAGATAATGGTAAATGTCAAGCTTCAGGTGGCCTTTAAACTTAGAGAAAAACCAAAGTGCATTCATTTTCATTTTCAGTGATTATTATTTTCCAGGTATTTCAATTGATACATTGTTTAATGTGGTTCTGCTTAAACATTTCAAAATAGTTTTGTTAACATAATATAAGTTCCAAATATTTAAAGTGTATAATTTGATGAGTTTTATTTTAACATTGACACATGCAGAGCAGATCACTACTGTAAAGATAATGAACATACCCACCATCCCCAGTGTTTTTGTGTTTTTGTGATGTACCTCCCCTTATTCTCCATACTTGTTCCCCAAGCTCTTAGTTTACAAAGGTAAGTATGGACTGGGGCGGGTAGCTTAGTAGTTGGCCATATGCTTGACATGCATGAGGCCCTGAATTTAATCTTCAGTACCACACACACTGAGTTAATTGAGAGTATGTATGTTGGTTGGAGAAGGCAAGCATGTAAGAATAGAGACTGTAGCTGGAGTTTTCTCCAGTCCTACCTGGCCTGCGGTCAGGACAAATCTCTCTCACCTGCCAGCCCCACAGCTGCTCAGACTCAACCGAGTAAACACACAGAGACTTATATTGCTTACAAACTGTATGGCTGTGGCAGGCTTCTTGTTAACTAGTTCTTTTATCTTAAATTAACCCATGTCTATTAGTCTATAAGTTGCCACATGGCTCGTTGCCTTTTGGTACCTTACATCTTGCTTATTATGGCAGTGGCTGGCAGTGTCTCTCTGACTCAGCCTTTTACCTTAGACTCACAAATATAAGATAGATAGGATATCTTCTTTAATTTTGCCAAATACAAATAGACTAGTTATTATAAATAGACTAGATAGTGTAACTATAATTCTTGCTTGATAATTGTTTTGTTATCTGTAATTTTACTATGTGAAAGTTAAAACCTTCCTTTTTGAAAAAAAAAGGGGGGGGGAGTGCTGTGGATGATTGATTGATAAATAGAACACTGATTGGCCAGTAGCCAGGCAGGAAGTATAGGCGGGACTAGCAGAGAGGAGAATTCTGGGAAGTGGAAGGCAGAGAGGAGGAGATACTGCCAGCTGCCACCATGAGTACCAACATGTAAGATACTGGTAAGCCACAAGCCATGTGGCAACTTATAGATTAATAGAAATGGGTTAATTTAAGATATAAGAAAAGTTAGCAAGAAGTCTGCCACAGCCATACAGTTTGTAAGCAATATAAGTCTCTGTGTGTTTACTTGGTTGGGTCTGAGCGGCTGTAGAACTGGCGGGTAAGAGAGATTTGTCCTGACTGTGGCTACAAGAGACCAGCTGGCTGACTTGTGTAAGGGTAACTCTGTATAACTCTTTGCTTTTTCATCTGTAAGGTGGAAGGAGTTTTTACCTTTGGTGTTTTGATCTGTGTTAAATCTAAAATTTTTTGTGAATTAGTACAATGTCCAAACGGTAAAATCTATATATATATAAAATATATAAAATCTATATATATATAAAATCTATATATTGCTAGTGCTATTTTATATAAAATATAGCTAGTGCTATATTTTAGTAAAGTACTTGATATATGATATTTTGTCATCATTATTGTTGTATGACTAGTATTATGCCTAACACATAATTACATTATGTTAAATTTACATTCATTCTTTCCTTTCTTAAGAACCTTGTTTATTTTATGTGAATGTTTGTGCCTGAGTATATGGACCACATGCTTGTAAGTGCCTGAAGAGGCTAGAAGAGGGTATTGGATCTCCTGGAGTTGTGGGTGGTTGTGAGCAGCCCAATGTGGGCACGGGAATAGAACCCAGGTCCTCTGAAAGACCAGCAAGTGCCCTTAACTGCTGAGCCATCTCTCGAGCACCCTACTTCTCTTCTTCTTTTGCCTCCACTTTATCTTTTTAATTTTCTTCCTTCTTAATTCTTGGTAAATTTACAATGTGATTTTTTTTCTAACCCTAATTGTAAAATTTGAGAATTGATTGAAAAAAAAAAAACTAACATCACTTGTTTATTAATTTATCCAAAATTTTTTATTGATCATGTCCTCAGTTGCAATCACTGAGCAAGGCATTTAGAATGATTCTAAGCTGCATAAGACAAGAGATATCGTCTACATTTAGACCAGAATACCTATGGGAGCCTTGTGTTCATAGAAGCATACACGTCCAGGGGTTGTAGGGAGGGATTCCATCTGCAGAGACTTAGGGGTGGCCCCCTGGAGGATGCACAATTTAATTATAGTCTCCAAAGTCTGAGAGGGTGAAGGCAATCTGAAAAATGGGTCAGAATCATGCAGAGTTCTGAAACTCGGTCCAGGAATGGGAAGTATTTTCCTGAGTATGGGATAGAGAGTGTGTGTATGGGAGTCAATAGCATGAAGCACAGCTGGAGAGGACTGGGCATCCCATGGACAGCTTACTGTTGGGCAAGGGGATGAGATGGGGTTTGTCAGGGAGTAGAGAGCAGTGAACACTTTACAGCAGGGAAGGAGTTATATCTTAACCATAGGCACACTGTTTTTGTGGGATTATTTATTTATAGACAGATCTCAATATATAAACCCAGGCTAGCCTTGTACTCTTGATCTTTCTTCCTCAGCTTCCCAAGTGCTGGGATTATAAATGCTACCTACCATGTCTGTCTTGGTATACTGTTGAGGACTGTTATGACTCTTGTGTATGGATGGAGTGGGCACGGAGATAGCTGAACAGTCATGACTACTTTGATGTGTCTAGCTGCTGCTTAGGATCTCAAGTATAGGTTTCTGGCTGTGTAGAAATACAAGAAATTGACAAGCCTGGTGCATGCTTGGTCATCAGGGTTGGGACATGCTGTCTTCATTGGTATACTTATAGAGCATGTATTGTGAGCTTGCCATTTCTAATTCAGTTCTCATGGCAATTCAGTATTGTTATACCCATCTTCCAGATGGGAACTTGAGCTTGGAGGGCTTAAGAGCCATCACTGAGATCCTCTGCCTTTCCTTTCCTGGCCAGACCTTCTCATTCAGACTCTCAGTGGCTTCTTAGCTTTCCTTCACCATTGCCTCCTGCCTTTGCCCTCTTGTGTCAGCCTGCCTTGTAAAGGTAAGGAATGAGGAGAACCATTTATGAATGTGATCCGCTCCCAGGAATCATCACAGTGTTTTGCTTTGAATTTTATGTGCTCAGAAAGTAAGGAGTATAAGATCCAAGGGTTAAACGTCAGTTGCTGTCCGCTTACCTTGTGAGTTCCAAGGACTGGCCTGCTTCTGAGGCTGTCTTTAGGCAGCAAATACACCATCAGCTCAGTGAGGTGACAGCAGCAGAGTGACTGTGTCTAGGACAGTCTGCTGCTGGCATTTCTGAAGACAGCCTTTAATATACAAACTTAGCAGTATCGAGGGTCTTACACCGGGTTTTCCTTTTCCCTCTTGCATTCAGGACTAAGCAGATTACTAACCTGTGGTGATTAAGTCCCATCCAGAAGGAAGCGAGTGCACCTGTTTCAGGGAAGCGCAGCAGTGGCAGGTGTACTGGATGACTTCAGTTATCCCCAAATAGCTCCTCACTGAAATGTAGGTCACAGTGTTTTCTGCGATGATGTAATGTCTTTCCACCCCCTAAATAC
The DNA here is from genome assembly GCA_902168415.1 of Peromyscus melanophrys. Classification (NCBI taxonomy): domain Eukaryota; kingdom Metazoa; phylum Chordata; class Mammalia; order Rodentia; family Cricetidae; genus Peromyscus; species Peromyscus melanophrys. Next base: position 5,336 of record CABHPR010115090.1, on the reverse strand, counting down.
TCCTTTTCCCTTTTCATATATACAGGAACTTGACAAAGAACTCCCAGTGCTTAAGCCATATTTTATCAGTGACCCTGAAGAAGCTGGAGTGAGAGAGGCTGGCTTAAGAGTCACGTGGCTGGGACATGCAACGCTGATGGTGGAAATGGATGAGCTCATATTCCTTACAGACCCCATGTTCAGCTCCCGCGCTTCTCCCTCGCAGTACATGGGTCCAAAGCGATTTCGCCGTCCCCCGTGTACAATAAGTGAACTTCCCCAAATCGATGCTGTCCTTATTAGTCACAACCACTATGACCACCTGGACTACGGCTCTGTCCTCGCTTTGAATGAGCGATTTGGCAGTGAGTTGAGATGGTTTGTGCCTTTGGGTCTTCTCGACTGGATGCAGAAGTGTGGCTGTGAGAACGTGATTGAGCTGGACTGGTGGGAGGAGAATTGCGTCCCTGGCCATGATAAGGTCACCTTTGTCTTCACGCCTTCCCAACACTGGTGTAAAAGGACCCTGATGGATGACAACAAGGTTCTGTGGGGCAGCTGGTCTGTGTTGGGGCCTTGGAATCGATTCTTCTTCACTGGGGATACTGGTTACTGCCCTGCTTTTGAAGAGATAGGAAAGAGGTTTGGTCCCTTTGACCTTGCAGCTATTCCCATTGGAGCTTATGAACCAAGGTTTGTAAATGTGGACTTCACACCTTATGATTCTTGATGCTATATAATTTGTGATTTTAGTGGTGGGCTTGATATACATTGATGGAGGTTGAAGTTAGATTCAAATTCAATTTTATATTAAGGTGTAAAGAATTCAGCTGGGTGGTGGTGGCTCATACCTTTAATCTCTGTGAGTTTGAAACTAACCCGGAAAAAAAAGAATTTCTAGATTCTTGCCAGAGCCCACATACCTTCCTGCTTTCTAGCCAGTACCTAGAACCAACTTTTATTCTTCCTCTTCACATGGATGATTCTTCTGCAAATGACTGGCTTTGACTCTGTGATTGGGAATTTCCAATCCCTGTCCTGCAGATCTTCTATGTTTAGCAGATCGAGAAAGCAAGGAGTTGGCCTGTAGTCTGTGTGATGTGCTTACTTTCAGTCAGCACAAAGAATCTGGTCCTGACATGCCATTCCTCACGGCTCTCCCTCCCACCACCGTGTGCTCATCACTTATTTTGAGAGCAGTTAAGGGCCACACTGTCACTGAAGACCCAGAAGACACAACTACTGTCTGTTTTACTTAATACTATCTTTTTTAAGGAGAAGAGAGATGATTTGAACTCAGTCAAACAGATGTACTGTTTGCTTCACAAAACAGATTGTAACAAAGTGGTCTAGGAAGTTGGCTTACTGGTAATAAAATGAGTGCTTATGCAAGCATGGAGATGCAGGTTTGGTTCCTCAGAACCCACAGTAAAAAGCCCTGCTTGACAGCACATTCCTGTAATTCCAGAGCTGGGGAGGCAGATGGGAGGATCCTGGGTGTTCAGTGGTCAGACAGTGTAACCAATCAATGAGGTCCAGGTTCAGTGAGAGAAGCTGTCTTTAAAACAAGGTGGAGGGCTGGTGAAATGGAGTAGCGGGGCACCTGCTACTCAGGGTAAGCAGACCCAAGTTTGATCCCTAGGACCTGCAGGTTTGAAGGAGAGAATCCACCTACACTCAAGTTCTCTTCACCCACTTGTGTGTGTCACAGGCAAAGAATGAATGTGATCATTTTTGTTTCTTAAAAAGGTGGAGAGTGATAGAGAGAAACACCTGATGTTGACCTCTGGGCTGCACATGCCCTCATACACATGTGCACATACATGAACACACCACACATACCAGGTTTTGCTTTACTTTTCACAGCATGCATATACATGTGTGTTATTAGGCAACCCTATAAGCATTGTATCTCAAATACAAGCAGTGTATATAATCTCAACAGAGCTTAGACTTACTTGCGTAGCTGTTTGTACACATGGTGACAGATTGGGTAAATCCAGTTTTTTTTGTTTTCACCCTCTATCCATTCATTCATCAGTTTTCCTTCTTTCTTTTTTGTAACTGGGGATTGAATCCAGGGCCTGAGGCATCACAGAGCTCTATCCCCATCCCTGTCAAATTCATTTGTTAACCTTTAAGTTCACCAAACCATTTTTCTTATCCTTATTCTTTTATTTATTTATTTAGCTTTACTTATTTCCTTATTGTGGGTGGGTTTAGATACTTTTACCTGTTTTGGGTTCTTAGTAATTATTGAAACTATCATAACTTGCCAGAGCACATGCCTCTAACCCCAAAACTAAGAAGTTGAGGCAAGAGAATCTGTTCCAAAAAGCCACCACCATTACAGACCACAACAGAAATTATTGTAAGTCAGTACTAGTGTTTAAATTTTACTTTTTCCATTCAAATTATTCTAGTTCTCATGAAACTCCTGAAAATATCAATCGACATGACTTTAAAAAATGGTCACAAATCATTTTCAAATGGTGTTGACTTTTACTCCCTACATAAAGAGTATCTCTTTATAGTTATACAAACAAGCCTTCATGGGTAGCATCACGTGTTTAATGTCTGTGTCTGTGGTGACAGCACAAACTGCATGCCCACACAGCCTTGCCCCTTCTCTGCAGTGCCTCGGGCCGGGGGTGGGGCCATGGCTTGCTTTAAGAGCATTAAATGTGGTAGTTCACCTGGACTGTAGAATCTGGTTTTGTTCTGTCAATCCTAGCTGTTTTAGAAATAAAATAAACTTAGGAATCCTGTACACATGTAAGCTGATTATAGTGAAAAATGGCTTTCAGTTATGTGCTGGGAATATTTGATTCCTACTTCTGGGGTCTCTCATCCCCAGACATTGTAGCTGGAGTCTAGCATTTACTTTTCCACTTACAGTGCTGGGGATTGAGTCCAGAGCACTGAACAAGCTGTGTCAAGTGGTCTGTCGGCCTTAGCACTGAAATTTTCATTTTAATGACTGGAGTAAAAAAAAAAAGTAAATTTATTTCAGGTAGACAGAAGTTAGAAAAGAAGTAGCATTTGCAAAAGGACTATTTAATAGCCGAGGGGACACACCAAGGCTGTTTCTGTTGAGAAAAAGTCGTGATAATGTAGTCCAGCCTTGGGTTTCGGATCCTCATGTGTGGAGTGGAAGGGTTACAGATGTGTGTGCCATAGCACCCGGCTTTATACACTAACTCTTTGCTTGCTTTCATTGGTCAGTTAGGGCCTGTGGGATGTCCTTGTGGTAACTGGTTTGTTTTCCAATTCTTTTTTTTTCTTTCAGTCCTGGCTGTCCTGGAACTCGTTTGTAGACCATGCTGGTCTCGAACTCACAGCAGTCCGCCTGCCTCTGCCTGCTGAGTGCTGGGATCAAAGGCGTGTACCACCACCACCCGACATGGTTTCCAATTCTTTACCCATTATTATATTTCTTTGATTCATCCCTAAAATTGCAGAGTAAAATAATAAGTCATATTTTTAAAATACAGCATCAGTAAAAATCAAAATAAACATGAAATAAAGCTTGAAACTCACTTTTTAGCAATTTATACACATGAGAGTTTTGCTTTTTTGCCCCCAGAGAAAAGTGGACTGAGGAGAAATGGTTTTACCAACTGTGGATGGGTTTTGCTTCTGTTTAGAATCTTGTTTATTTGTTTACATATATATTTTGAGATTTTATTTATTATTTATTTATTTATGATTTTTTTTTGAGGTAGCATTTCTCTGTGTATCCCTGGGTATCCTGGAACTCTCTCTGTAGACCAGGCTGGCCTGCAACTCAGAGATCAGCCTGCCTCTCCCTCCTAAGTGCTGGGATTAAAGACATGCACTACCATGCCTGGCATAAGATTTCACTTTTAATATTATGGGTATTTGTGTGTCTGTGTGAGTGAATGCCATGTGTTTGGGTGCCCATAATAGAAGAGGGTGTCAGCTCCCTTAGAGCTGGAGTTATAAGCGATTTTGAGCCACTCGATGAGGGTGCTGGGAACCGATTTCAGGTCTTCAGGAAGGGCAGCAGAGCCGTCGCTCCGTATAGCTTGTTTTCTTACAGTCTTGGCCTGCCTCCAGACTTAGTACCTGGCTCATTCATCGCTGCTTGTGTCTCTTACCTGTGAGTCTCACTTCTGGCTGCACAAGTCTAATGCTGGTGTCCCAACATCAGAATCATGGAGTAACTTTTTATTATAAATTTTCTGGATGCGTTCTGTGTGAATTTGATGGCTGAAAAGTGGTTGAAAACAACACTACTGCTAGTTGCTGCATCTACTGCTGATTTGGGGAAATTCCTAGGTATACTGACATAAAGGCCAATGAAGGTCTAGGGAGTGGCCATAAGAATAGCCATAGTGAGTTTTCAAACATTCATAGTCCTGTGAAGAATCCTTTTGTTTTAAATTTTATTTTTAACTGTGTGTGTGTGTGTGTGTGTGTGTGTGTGTGTGTGTGTGTGTGTTTCTGTGTGTGATTGTAAATGCCCAAGGAGGCCAGACAAGGACATTGGATCTCCTGGAGCTGGGGTTACAGGCAATTGTGAACTGCCTGATGTGGGAACCGGGAACTGAACTCGGGTCTGCAAATGTAGTGCGTGCTTTTAACTGCACATCTGTCTCTCCAGATATGCAGACTATTAAATGTTGATTAGATGAAATAGTCATTTGAATTTAGGCTATTTGCAAAGATTGATTTAATCAATAGCTGTGTTTCATCAGGTGGTTTATGAAATACCAGCATGTTGACCCAGAAGATGCTGTAAGAATTCACATTGATGTTCAAACGAAGAGATCTGTGGCAATTCACTGGGGAACTTTTGCCTTAACTAATGAGGTAAGTTTGATTTAAACAAACAAACAAACAAACAAACAAATACAAACCTCAGCTTTGATTGTGTGTTTGACTGTTGGTGGGATTTAGTATCTCTGTGACCTGGCTTTCAGAGACCACACTGTGGAATCAAACTGTACATTTATCACAACCACCACATAAATTGGAGGGGCAAAGCATACTTTCTAGTAAAATACTTGAAAACAGTAGGAATAAAACCCCCACGGTGTGCTGTTTTTTAAGGCTGATTTCCATAGTTAATGAAGCATCTGCTTATCCAAAATCTGTGTGTGGTGTAGAAAATGAACCATCATGCCTCCACACTCCAGATGGCTTATGTTCTAGTAGAAGCTAGAATGCACATTATGTACTGGAATGTGGAGGTGCTATAATGTGGAACAGATAAATTGGTCTCAAAGACAGGGAGGGATCAGGAATCACTTCATGGAAGAAGGAAACTTTAACTTGGCCACAGGCATGAAGGATGGTACTTATTTCCAGAGGAGGAGAGGGCAGAGCATCGT
>CABHPR010115089.1:0-20341 GCA_902168415.1 Peromyscus melanophrys | reverse complement strand
AAGAATATGTTCATTATATTATTTTAGATTTAACTAAATACATTTCAAATTCTCTCTTCAAGTACTTATGAAATCAGGCTTCATGCACTGTTTTATATGTGTCTTCTGCAAAACTTCACTATTCTCCCTGTCTGTATCTCAGTGTGCTCCAATTGTCCTTGGTGAATATAACCTTCAACAATTTGGAGGGTTTGTTTGTTTGTTTGTTTGGCTGTTATTGTTATTGTTGATTTGTTTTCTTAACCCTATCCAACGCCTCTGAATAGAAATCTGTGTCTAGTCACAGAGTGGTCAAAATAACCTCATCAACTCACTCATTTTTTGTAGGCTGGTTCCTCGGGAACATGTGGAAATAAACGCCCCACTCCCAAACCCACATATACTTATACACCCAGGAGTGGGGCAGGCTTGCTGAGCTTACTTTTAATGAATATACAATTCCTTCATAGTCTTTGCCTCCTCTGAAGATCAGGCTACTGGGCCACACACACAGTGAAAGAGCAGGTCTGGGATGAGTCACAAGAGAAAAAGTCACTGCACTGTTGAGTTCAAATTCTGACTCTTAGGCTCTATGGATGGGACAGAAGGCCATTGCCTTGTCTCACTGGCAACGGTCCCATGAGGAAAACAGCAGAGGATGCAAGAGTCATCTCAACACCCATCCACCAAGGAGAAGAGGGCCCTATCTATCATCTGCTCTTGCACTGGAATTTTTCACTTTTCTCAAATTATTCATTTTATTCCTGAAATTTAATAAATAAACCTATCAGGTTAAATTTAAAAGTAGTGCTTTGCCAATCTAAAAGTTTTTTTTTCTTCTTTTCCTGTTGAGAGTTTTAATTTGGAATCGTTCAGGATTTTTCTATAATGATGACAATTTCTTCTTTCTGTGGTGGGGTATCTTCATGAAAAAAGTGGATTTATTTTGTTCCCCACCACCGAAAACTACTTCTGATTAGGAGGTAACTCATTCAACAGCATGGACCATCGCTATGCATTTACGTGTAGATGTCTAATCAGTTTGGCTCCAACCAGACTCCCTTACACTTGGCCGGAGAACAGGGTGGCACTGAAGAAGTGCTGGTGGCCCACTCTGACCAGCCTAAATGGAGGTTCACATAATTCCTTGGCTCAAAGGAACCAATCTCATCACAGTTATTTCACTGTAAAGCACTCCAAGTTATATTTGGGGTTTCTGGCTGCACATCCCATTGTTCTATAATATACTGATTATACTCTCCTATGCTGGGCAACTTCAACAGCTGACAAAGTCTTACACATCGTTTATGTTCCTCTGTTACACTCTCCTCACCTCAATTTTAGCTTAGTTCAGTCTCCAGAGAAGGGTGCTCGGTAAAAGTACGGAGAAAAAATTCCCATCTTTATATATATATATAGAATCACAGAGACCCAGGGATCTCTAGCTAAGAGGCCCCATAGTCAGAAGCACTGTAAAAAGATCATAGCTGACACCACAGTTGGTGAAAATAACAGCCTGCGAGCCCTGCCAAAAGCCTTTTTTTCCTCATCTAATCCCCCATCATTCTTCTGATACAAGACAGCCAACACACTAAATCCTTTAAACATTCATTGCTACTTGCTGTAGAGGTAGCTCAGTGTAAGAGGTGGGAGAATGCCTGTACACAGGCAGGCACATCCTTCCAGACATGATACCATCCACAGTTCAAAGGGAAGAGGTTCAAAAGAGACCTGAAAGGATCGTTTAATCTACTTGATCCCACATGTGACCTCAAAGGAGCTAGCTAGATCCAGATTAGATTTGAGAAGTAAATTTTCTCTCCCCCTTCCCCTACAGGGGGGAGGGGACAGTCTCCACGACAAATGCTGCATCTGCAGGTTTTGTTTATTGTTTCTGCTTTGCTCCCTCCCTGGAACACCAAGAGGTCTTGGATGCCACACAACAAACAGGCATCTGACAGTCAGTCTACCAGTTGGCAGACTTCAGCGTCACAGCTAAAGCCCACACCTGCTCCATTTCCCACAGACTCTCCACTTTAATTAGAATTATATATTGGTCTGTGAGTATGTTCTAATTTTACTTTTGATTTTAAATCTTGCTTTGGCAGGCAGTATCTTTCTACATTCTCTGAGGAGAATAATGATGCTTGTCCTAAATCACCAAGGCTATAGTCAAAGCAGTGCACCCAGTAGGTTCTCAAGTGACAGTTTATGATCTGTTGCCCAACCAGGCCGCTGTCGTCTGTTGATGCTCCCTGACAGCATTCCATCTCAGGCTGAAGGAACCCATCACTCTGCCAGGTGGGCTTGCTCTAGCCACAGATATGTATTTCGGCTTTGATAAAATGTGGAATTATTTATATTATGGATAGCTCTCTCTATTTGTTTTTCTTGAGGCACTCAGCTATACAGTATGCTGAATGACATATAAATATAGAAATTATGGAAATAGAGAAAGCATTTTATCCAATGCAGATCCTGAGTTGATAAAATGAGTCAAAATTCTCTCAAGGGTGTCATTTAAAAAAATCTAACCTTGTCCCAAATAACAACTGACCACCAATTGGCTCAATACCTAAGAAGGAGGATTCTATGATGTGGCCCTAGCCCAGAGCACATGCTGTGTGGCTGGAAAACGTTATCTAGGAGGAAAGGAAATAAATGTACACATGCATACACATGTACACACACATGCAAGCACACCCACGTGTGCACATCCACTATGTGTAGTCTGGCTTATACACAGAGACAACATATACATACCACCTCCCCACCACCACACACATACACTTCACATGCTCTGGCTTCCAACAACAATAAAGGAACTATTCTCTTCCCAAGCTCTCACTGCTCTCATTCCTTACCTCCACACACCCAGTCCAAACCAGCAAACATGTACTGGTGCAGGTGTTTGTAAACAAGTAAAGTTTAGAGCTGTTTCTAATTATAAGCTGTCAGAGCTAAAATTAGAAACCCAATCTGCTGGTTTTCAAAGGAAAAAGTGAAAAAGACTAAAAGCTGTTCCTAGGGGTTTATTTAAATGGAAGCGGTCAGGAAGCTCTGATTTGGCACACGGTGGTGAAGCCTGGAGACACACCTGGAAATGCTTTGTGTCAGCTTCCTCCCTGCACTGAAGAAGTTCTCTGAGGTCCCACATCAGCAAAGTTTGCATCCGCTGCCATGGTAAAGACTACGTTCTCTGCAACAGGGTGTGACTGGTATCCCACTCCACAACACACACACACACACACACACACACACACACACACACACACACACACGCACGAACACACGCATGCTCATTCTCAAGCTCCGACAGCCATAAGGATACTCAGCAAATGAGACAAAGTGTCTACATTTTCAGTGCCATCACACCCCATCCTGACCCCACACCCAGCACAGACAGCAACCTTCCCCAATTGTAGCTATATTCCGCTCAGGGAACTTGCCATAAACGGAAAGAAGGAAGCTGGGTTCAGTTACAAAGAGGAAACTTCTCTCTTCCATTTATACAAACAATATAAAATCACCAGCCCCAACCTGAAAAGTTGGTGTCATTTCCAGAACCCATCAATAATAAATGAACATTTGCAAACTTATCTCCAATAGACCAAAATTCTCGGTCAGACTTCCTAAAATGAAACCCATCATTGATGACCCTGTTTCATCTGACAATTGCCTAAAAAGAACCTTAGACAATAGCACTCCTCAGAACTTTTATTAAAGAGCCATTATCTTAAACCTGAGTTCTAAAGTTGGCTATTTTTACCCCATTGCCATTACTCTTTTATTGAGCCAGCATCTCAGGAAAAGAGGCAAAAGCATTTTTCTTTGTACCCACATCCTGGCTCTTAAAAACACATACAGACAACAATTTAATTCCTATTTCTAAAGACGGAGTGTTAATGTTCTTGATATAGAGTTGTGCCCACACAGGAACGAGAAATCAGCTAATAATTCAGGACAAGCTGCACATGGGGGCAGGTTCCTATAATCGCAGCAGTTGGGAGGTAAAGACAGGAGGCTGGGGAGTTCAAGGTCATTCGCAGACATGGGAAGTTCAAGGCTAGTCTCCTGCCTCAGAAAATAAAAACCAAACAACAAACAAGAAGATGGCAGAAAACACTGAAGGTCCATTAGCTGGGAACATGGAAAGCAAAGATTGTCTCCCATGGTACTATAGCTTCAACCCCATCTCTTCATATGCCTCAACCCAAAGCTCAGAATCAGAGAAAGAAAATGCTGCTAGATTTTACTTTCACCTTTCTCTTTCCAAATCCAGAAGAGCTACCAATAGTAGAAAACAGCCAAAGGTGAGGGAGGAAAGAAAACACCATACATCCTTTGACAATTAAGCTCAGGATAATCTCTCAATTACTAAATAAATCAATACTCATTTCTCGAGTTTGAAACCACATAGCAGAGCTTGAAGTGTAAAAGCCCAAGGCCCAAGCTCCTCCTCTTCTCATAGGTTATAGAATAGACTCCTGTGAATTCAGCCCACATTGCCCAGCCTCCTCTGTGCCCATGTCGGACTCCTGCCCAGACTGACCTTAAAGAGAACTCACTTGACATTGACTTCAGGAATACTTGGGCTTCCTCTCTATGTCATTTTCTCAACCCTGGCACTCTTCACACCACCTGCATTTATTTTTATCTTCTCTTTGTCTGTTTCATCAATTAGTAAACTTTACTAGAAAGACAGATGGAATGGTCCAATTCTACACCATGAGAAATCAAAACAGTGTGCCCCATTCCTGAAACAATTAACACACCTCTCACAGGTTCCCAATGTTGAGCCACATGCTACCTTTTAAATCTAACAAAGTCACCCTAAATCCCTAGGCCGACCTCCAACTCATGGGTCAGATGAACCGTAAAGTACAGAAGAAGCTGAAAATGACTTATAACCAGGCCACAATCTCTGATATAAATGACACATAAAAATCCCAGTCCATTTTCATATTTTCTGACTGACACTTTCTTTTAAAAATAAAATAAAATCCTCCCCAGGAAAATGGACTTCCTACTGAAAGCTTCGGCAAGAACAGCCAGCAGAATAATTCATGGGCACTGGGTTATTAAAAACCCTGACAGGTATTACTTAAGATGTTAGCAGATTATGCAGGCACATGTGTACATATACATCCACCTTCTGTGCTCGCAGGCTCTTGCACACACACTCACATTTTTAGTAAGTACTCATTAAGCTATCTGAGATATTAAAACTAATCATGGCAGTTTTCCTTTAATGTTATCCTCAGCATAAAGAGAAATGAGCCCATTGTCATTTATTTCAAAATCATTCTTTATAAAAAATAGCTAATCTTCAGAAGCACACCTGGTTTATTGAAGTGGATACAAAGATGCAGCGTATAGCCTTAATGTGCTCATCTAGGGAAATATATTTTTTTAAATGAGCATTTGTTAGGGCTTTTATTTGCAATTGCAAAACTACCCAAGGCTCTCTTTGTGCATGTACAGATTTCTCATTTCAAAACCACATTAATATAAGACAATTCCCACCAGCCCCTAAAAGCAGCAAAGGAAATTAACCCTTTTGGGACTAGACAACAAAACCAAACCAAGGCCCAATGCCAGGTCAGAGGAAGTTCAAACCCCAGGAAGCCATTGACACAACCCTGCACCACATCAACAGGACTGTCCACTGCAGCATCTTTCCACAAAATCTCCTGACTCATATATATATAAAGTGCAGGAATCTACAAAGTTGGTCCAGGTATTAAAAAGGAGGCCTGCTAGGCTAAATATTAAAAAGAAAAAAAAACAAACAACAACAACAACAAAAAAAAAACCCAGCCCATTAACTACACTCCACAACTTCCAAAGGAAAATGTTAAGTCTAGAGTTTTCCCTGATCTGAAGAGTCAGCCAGTCTCTACAAGGAGGTGGCCCCAGTTGCCAAGGTTGGGCTGTGGAAGGTTTCCATAGCAAGAGTGTGTGGGAAAGTGTGTGGCTCTTCGCCATGTTAGCCTGGTGTTTCCTAGATACGCTGGCAGGTGTCATTTTTTTCCATTTGATCAGGGAATGTAATATGTCTTCAAAACAATTTTCACCCAACTGGTCAGAGATGTTCAAGTGCAGCCCTGAAGCATCCCTCTGAGATCTGCCATCCTACACTGCTAAGTCTCTTCTGGAGCATGTGTGAAATGTATACTTGTTACACAAAAGTCTTAGACATGTTTCCTTGGGGACTGGTGGTGGGGTGCTGCTAGAGAGAGCTGAAAGGGGATGGATCTGATCAAGACACATTGACTACATGTATGACATTTTCAAAGAATAAATAATACTATTATATAATTTTTCTTTAAAAATGAGACTTTAAAAAACTATATATTTGTTTGGATATTTGTAGACAAAATAACTGTGATAAGGGACAAAACAAACTATATAAACAAGTGAGTTGATGGGCATTTCTGGTGCTGATAAAGACAATCTCGACACAGTTTCATGACCTGAAGGAGTGAGGCATGTCTCTAATAAAAATAATTATGCCGGGACAATTAATATCCTGTGTGTGTGTGCGCTGTGCTTCCCTTCACAGAGAAAACCTACAATCCTTCCCCAGCTGAATGCTAGTGGGACAGGAAACATGATTACAACATTTTGAATTTTACAACCTTGTAACATCCAGCATAGTATCTGATACAAAAGAAAAATGGTGATCAATAGATATGTATTGAGTTGACCAAATAAGTTTGCCATAATTAGACCAGGAAAGCATGGCAAGGAAGAGAATCCTAAATAGTTCATTCTCTTTCTTGGCCTAATATTTGGTGATATCTTGGTTACCAACTTTCATATAAAACCGAAACATCTTTGAATTGTTTGGTTCTTAATCACATTTCTAGCTTCATTTTTCATCAAGATGATGGCAAACTGTTGAGGAAAACAACAATAACCAGAATAAAGTTGGTGACAGTAGGGATCTTAGGACAACCCCATCCTGGGATAGGGATAGCGATCTGTGATGTCATCAGAAAGGAAGAGAGAAAAGAAAACCCATTCTCTAATTGGTAAGTCTTGACTACATTCATATATGTAAAAGAAGGACATGTCTATGAGAAGAAGAGACTGAGCGGTCAACCTTGTAATATGCCATAGCAGAGGAAGTGCCTACTGACAGATTAACTCATCATGGTCAGCCTGTGCCTACAGGGACATGGTTGAATCAAACTGTCACTTCATTTACTTCCTCACCAAGTCTCTAGTTTTACACCCACCAACCATCCTTATGCGTAGCTATGATGTGATTTGCTATAGAAATATCTTGTTTTAAGCCGTAAATTTGTATGTCTTCCTGACCATTAGGCAGTAGGATAAATAGTGCCACCATCCAGCCACCCATGCAGAAGCCTGGGACCCTCATTCGGTCACCTTATCTAATCAGGCTCCAAATACTCTCTTTACATCTAGATGTTTCTAATCCACTGATTTCTCCCCACCCTGGCTGTTACCACTAAGATCCAGTCTACGTCATTCAGCAGATGAGGTTCCTAATTTTAATAGGTAGAATATTTAAGAAATAATAAACCCATGCCTTAAGTCTTATCCCTTCATTCATACATACCCATATATACAGCTAAGTGACCCCCCCCAAGATTACTGTTCCAGTGGAGAAATGATGGAAACAACCTTCAAGAAATAAGGTCTTATTCAGCTTTAATCAAGCTTTGAGTCTCAAAGCTGACTTGCCTTACCTCTGTAACCAGACAGCAGCCTCAAAGCCAAGCTTTGGAGAGGGGATGGAAAGGAATGCTAAATCCCATAGTTAAGAGCATTGGTTTTTCTATGAGATTATAATGTTTGACTATGGGCCAACTAGCTTATGTACCCACCAAAGTGTCAGGAGAGGTAAAAGATGGACAGAGGAGAAACTGTGGCTCATGATGCATGTATCTATACTCCTTGCTCTGGAGGAGGTAGGTATGTAGGAGTTTTTCCTTACTTTCCAGGACCATCTGGGTAGGTACACACTGCAACCTGACCTGCAACAGCCCAGCAGAACAAAGGCAGAGAAACAGGTAATGGTAGAGAAAGCCTGAATCTAGTTTCCTAGTTACTCCCTTGGATTTGGTAGAGTAGGAAAGGGCCAAGAAGCCCTTGTGTGCTCTGTGGAAGGACAGAGGCAGTTGGTGACAATGATAACAGTCAATGACAACTGATGATGGCTAAGGTGTCTACTGAAAACTAGAACTGTAGGGGATGTATCATATTCCAGACCAACACGGCACCATACTTCAGAAAGCCATGAAGCAGTCTCCTGAAGAGAAACCAGGTGCAGGAGGGGATAGCCAGGCCCAACCCAAGCTGAATTACAACAGATCTGAGGCCATGAGCTTCAGTACTCTCAGCCAATGGAGACACAGAAGCCTGGCCAACTTGGCAATTAGGTGGCCATTCCAGCAGAGGGCAGTAACGAGGGCTAGGCAAACTATAGAACACTCCTTGGGTACATTCCAGGACCCTTCCACCCATGCCTCAGATAAATTCAACTGGGAAATTGTCTGGAAGAGTCCATTTTAAATGAATGGGGAGTACATGTAACTGAAAGAAACCAGGATTAATGTTTCCAGGCTGCACAATGACATAGAATCAGCCACACAAATGAAGCAGCCTGCATTTTGTTTATACATCTGAGGGTAGCATGAGGACATTTTGATCCTCCCCATCCACTGTATTCTAAATTGGTAACCAGAGTAGTTTTTATAACAGTGCATATCAAATTATACTGCACAGGTTGTGAAAATTCTTCTCATCAGTTAGTGATCAGAATCCTTGATGTGGCCAGTCTGCCCTTCAGGCTTCCTGCAGGGTCTAGCACAGAAGTTCTCAACCTTTGGGTCATGACCCCTTCTGGAGAGTCGAACCACCCTTTCACAGGAGTCGCCTAAAACCACCTGAAAACACAGATTTTTATGATTCATAACTGTAGCCAAATTATAGCTATGAAGTAGGAAGGAAAATAATTTCATGGTTAGGGGTCACCACAGCATGAGGAACTGTATTGAAGGGGCACAGCATTAGGAAGGTTGAGGACCAGTGCTCCAGTGCCCTTGTCACCACAGGACACCATTCTCCATCCCCACTGGCCTTAGGGTTTCTCAAACTAGCATTTTCTTGGTCCAGCATGCAACTTCTCAAGTTCTAGCTTCCGTCCAAACTCTATTCATCATCAAGTCAGAATTCAGCTATCTCCTCCTTATGCAATCTCTCTCTATTTGGAATGTTAATCCTCAGGGAAATTCCTGGACATACACAGAGAGTGATTTCCTGACTCTTGAGAATCCCAGAACCTTCTCTGCAGCAAATTAAGTCTCCAAGAAAGCAGAATAGATTGGAAACAGCTTCTGAAACTGTTGGTTACTGTACCAAACACACGAGCTAATCAACAAATAAGGAAGAAAGAATTATACTGCTTTCAGTCTGTGGTTGGCTGGCACTGTGTATTTTAGGTTTAAGGCAAAGCAATGCATCAAGACAAGAGCAGGGCCTGGGGTGGGGGCTGGGAGCTGAGGCATCCAGGAAGCAAGAAAAGGAAGAGCAGGGAATTGCAATCTCACCATCCCTTTTGAAACCAAGACCCTGCCCTCCTCCAATGACCTAAGTTCCTCCATCCAGGCTACACTTCTCAAAGAGTCTACCAGTTCCCAGCAGCACTTCAGCTAGCACTCATGCCTCTACCACACAGGCCCCTTATAGAACTTTTATATAACATATGGGTTATACTTTTCTCCACTTCACAGAATTACAATCTAGAAGAAACTATTTGGTAAGTATTGATTTATGAGAATCACAGAGCCGAGAAAATTATGTCTTCAAAGCCCCAGGAATAAATGAAGAAAATAGGGCTTCCTGGAGAAGTATAATCTTTATGGTAGACAGAAACTGTCCAGTGTCCTCAGAGGTGACAAGGTAGCAGCAGACCAGGGGGAAGGGAGGAATAAGGAGCGTGCTCATCAGCCCGGCCCAGAAGATCCAAGGTGCAACAGGGAGCTCAACAGTCCACTCTCCTCCCAAGTCATAGACTACAGCTGTAGCTTGAGCTCCAAACACTGTCATGGGTGCCTCTGGCTGTATCCCAATTACCTCCCATCCACGGAGGCTAGACAGTGTCACCCAGGAGAAGTCACCTTCCCAGACAGCCAGAAGAAAGGCCCCAGGAGAAGAAAGTGAGAATAAACAAACATGGCGGTCTCTGGCCCAGTTTGGAAAGTGTTTCATTCTTGGGTAGAAGTGGCTTCATTTGAGAAGAATAAGTAAATCTATGTAGAGCAAAAGCATAAGGATGCTTCTGGACAGAGGGCTGACGGCATTACCCTTGTGAAGGAAGTCTTGCTGTGAGGTGGGTGGGTTTGAACTCCATTAAAGAGAATTTAATAAGCGAAATGTCAAAGAACCTTATTAGAAGGCAATCATACCTATGTGACCCTCTGACCTGGGCCTCAAGGATCATGCATAGTGATGTGCCAAGATATCTGAGCCAGGGAGGGAGGAAAGGACTTTCTGGCAACATAGTTTAATAAATGGATTCTTTGGCCCAGGAAAGTTGCTGAAGTAGTAAAATGAGATGCAGTCGAATAAAATTTAGGTTAAACATGAGAAAGATCTTGATAAAATGTAACAGCCCCCCAAGAAGTGGCATCATTTCTAGTAGATGGGCTAGACCTCATAGCCTGTGAGGCTTGATCAGCTGAGGTCTTAGGTCATTTGGGGACAAGTCAAGTTCACACAGCGAAAGAGCCAGCCAGACAGCAAGGGAATGATCCCTCACCTGCAGGCAGCTGCCAGGGAAGCCAAGAGTCTCCTCCTGTGAGCAAGAAACTCCACCCTGAGAATGGCAAAGGGATTGATCGAGGAAACGCCAGCCTCCAAAAGCCAGGACTCAGAATGGCCATATGGTTGAAAAGCAAGATCCTCAGTGGAGAAAGAAAGGGTCCAGGCCACTCAACACCAAAACCAACAAAGACGGGGAACCATTTTCTCATATTGTCCCTTCTGTCCTATTAGCCATTGGCTTTTCCCTAATCTGTTGATTTATAAATGGTCACAGCAGCTAGACTCCCACAGAAACAAATGAGTCACTGAACTAGTGACCAGGTTGTGGGAGGATAGTCAGGGCTTAGCTCCATGGGTCTTAAGTGACTTTGTTCATGCTTCTGGGAGACCCTTCAATGGCTCATGTGATGAAAACTCTGGCACTTGACACAGTCACTCTGGTAAGGGAGATTCCTCTGGCCTTTCCAGTTAGGCTGCTGCAGGAAGAAAACAGTGAGCAGAACAGACACTGATGCAGGAAGAAGAATATTTTTAGGGTGTGCATACAAGCTGACAAAGGAAAGTTGAAATCATGGAAGAAAGGTTCTATGAAAGACTCCCCCCCCCCCCATAACCCTGTATTTCATATTCAGGATCTAAGACCTGTGTGCTGGCCAAGAAGCTGAGCTCAGCAGTTCCATGTCCTCAGGTGCTTTTGAGACAACAGAGGAAGGAGTGGGTAAGTGGGAGGTGGGTAAGGCTGGGTCATTTGATAATTCTTGGCTTCCGTCTATGGGGTTTTCCCTTTGGGTATTATCCTAAAGAAAGCTCCAGGCAACCTCAGGCTGGTTCCTCACTTGTCACTTCTGAAAGGTGAATCCGTTCATGCTTGCAGTGGCTGACTCGGCTTTGGTTCAGACTCACACGCACCTTCTAATTATAAGAAGCAAGCTTCTTGGGCTTCTCCAGGCAAAACCCGAGAGGTCGTCAACATCATTTTTGCTGTTACTGCAACCTCCAAATAATTTTCCATCTGTTAGAGCCTCAAATTAAAAGGGCAATGATTGTGAGTGAATGCATGCCCACTGGTGTGGACCGTTCCTTCCTCATGCTCCTGAACCAGTCATGACTCCACTTTATATATCAAGAGGTGAGAGCAAAATGAGCCCTAAGGAAGCAAGGTTGGCCCAAGAGACAAGAGACCTGGCTTAGCTCTTGGCTGTGCTTTTTACAGCTGAGTGGATTTGTATTAAAACAAAACAAAACAAAACAAAACAAAAACCACCCATCAGGGGAGTCATGTCCCCCACTTAGGAAATGCACAGAAGTTCTGAGAAATACAGTGACAGGAGGGAGGAGACTGAGTAAAGTGCCTGCTCTGAAGCTGGAAGAAGATGAGACTAATTATGTAAAATGGAAATATACCTAGGATTTTAGAAACTGAATCTTAAACTACAAAGAAAGTGTTTACGCAACTTTAGAAGTACCCCACCATGAACCAGAATGACTTCTTCACACAGATACATTTTTAAGATTTGGTTTTCCCCATCCAGAGGCACACTGAGCAGCCTTGAAGCCAGTGCTGGGATGAGTTTCATAGTGACAGAACAGGTCACAAGATCAAAGGAATCTCCTTTCATGGGTTAGCGGTCCTACATGAACTCTTCATTATGTCTTGAGTAGAAACCATATATTATGTTTATTCTGTCTCATGCCCACCCCTGTCCATGTTTCTAAAATGATATATAAAAAAAGAGGCCCATATGTTCAAACCCAGGCAGTTGACAGTACATCCAGTTCAATACTCAGAAATTCTCTGAATAAGCCATAAGCTCCCTAGACTTCACTGACCATTTCTTGACTTGCTCAGGGGCATTAAGAATTTACAGAAGATAACAATGGTGAAAATTTAACTAATGGATATAATTAATAAATAAGGGCAATTTCTTAAGTGGTTTATCAGAAGCAATTTGGGGCAACTAGATAAGGAATGTCATATCTTGAGCCACAGTCCATGAAATAGGCATCTTTAGTCACCAAGAGAACTTCTGCATATTATGGAACAGATCATATAAAAATAAACTATGAGTATAAGAAGTCCTTTTCCTTCCTCTTCCTTCTTTCTTCCTTGATCACTTTAAAATTACATATCCTAACACAATTAAACATAAATCATTAGAAAAGTGTGTGGTTCATGTCCCATTCTCAGGTGCCTATAGATTATTTAAGAGAGTGTTTATGTTTAGTATGTTTAGATGTTACCAAAATTATTTGTTTAGTCCCAAATAATCTGAGTAGCATGATAAATAAATTGTTGGTCTTGCTTCTAAAATATGGTGGCTTTTGGAAAGAATAAAACTGTGGAAGAAGAGTTCCTTTGTGCTCCTTCGAGAGCCACTGAAGGGCTGGTTGTCGTCACCAGACTTGGGGCAACACGGAAGGGAGGGATTGTCATGGTTTGCCAAGAGTCGGGGCATTTGGAACCTCCCTGGTGGGCCTGTGGCACAAAGGCCCTTGTGTACAGCCCTGCTATACCAGAAGGGCTCAGCCCAGTCCTCAGCAGCTGTGGTGGCAGCCGGAGCATTCTTTACAAAGCTGGGTGGCTGCTCACTGCTGACATGTTCGGTTTTGAGCTCTGGAAAAAAAATAATAAACCCCTCACTGGAATGTTGAGCTAGGCAAAGACAGCAGATGCCCAAAGTGAAAAAAAAAAAAAAAGCCAGTCTTTGTATATCAGGTGCTTTAGAACCTTCTGGAAGTTATTGTGGGGGAGGACTATATATTATTTTCTTCTAAGTTTGCACTTAGCCATTTGAGGTCCTTTTCATCAAAACCTCTTCACTTCTCCCTTCTGGACCTTGACAGCCAGAATAGAGAGGATCCAACCGGCTATCGATCATATTTCCTTCTAAAGGTCATATTGGAGGAGCATAAATGCCAGAGAAACCACACACTCTCTAAGGAAGACACGCACTTCATTCTCCTTCACATTTAACATCACATGGGCTCTTGTTGCAATGCAGACATGCCCACGTCAAGTCTGGAACCACACGTGGGGTCATTCTCTGAAGTTTTCTCAATTGCAGGAATCTACTCAGAAGGACAAGGGGCTAGGAAGATGGGTTGGTGGATAAGGTGCTTGCCATATAACTATGAGGACTAGGTTTTGGGTCCTTAGCACCCACACAAATGCTGAGCCAGATATGGCAGCCTGCTTATAACCCCAACACTTGGGGGGAGAAGAAGACAAAGAACTCAAATAAGCTGGCTAGCTAGACTTGCCAATTCGGCATAAGGCAGAGGATGATCAAGGAGGTCACTTGATGCCAACCTCTGGCTTCTACATGCATACACATGGACATTTGCCTCCACACCTATGAATAGTCATATGCATGTGCGTACACACTAACACATACTAGAATAAAAGTCAGAACAGAATCTATGTGACAAACTTCCTAGACAGGGCTCTAGGCAGAAAGCACCCAACAGCATGGTTGGATATCTTCTAACAGAAAAGAAAGTCTTGCCCTGAGAGGGTTGCGTTACCTGTTCCTACAACTAGTCCTTGCTAATGGTGTCTAGTTAGGTAGTAACAAACTAAACAAAGCTAACGTGCAGCTACTATGGTTATTATAAAGGTACCTGGCCATAAAATACCATGCCTTCACAAATAAAGAAACATGAGAGGTGAAGAAAGGTCAGGGGGAAAAACAGATGAGAAATCAATGTCAAAAGAGGTCGCTTTATAAGCTTCAAAGGGAGCTGCAACCATCGATTATGATACTCAGACAACACAGCCCTGCGAGATCTGAAATTGTACTTCGAGTCTGAATTTATAGAACTCACGCAGACACTCGCGGTGATTGCGGCCCATTAGCAGGAGCTTTCCCCATAAGCATGATTGAGGTGGGCACCTGCAGAGGTAGAGCCAGTCTGTTCTGGCTTTAGATGACTGGGTATGTGATTGGGAAGGCTGCTTCAATTGCAAAGTTATGGCTGGTGATAACCAGGGCCCAGAATCATCTTTTAAAGGGCTTGGATGACAGCACCCCCTTGTTTATAAGTCACAAATACTCTGCCACACTTTTGTATAAAATAAGGTTGAAGGTCTTTGAAGGAGGCCACATTGGGCTCCTTTTCTGACCACATGTGAAGCTCCAATCATACCAACAGCCTTCTCCATTTTCCAAACCCATCATACTGTAGTTCATCATCCTCAGCCTTTTCCTTTCCCTTCATTGCATCAGATTATTTTATTTCACTTTGTTTTAGAGATGGAGTCTCGGGTATCTGGAACTGGCCTTAAGTTCTCTGTATGGCCAAGAATAACCTTGAACTTCTAATCTTCCTGTTTCTACCTACTAATTTCTGGGATTGCAGGCATGTACCACTCTGTCTGGTTTCTGCCAGCCGTGAGGGGATCAGGCTTCCTACAGACGAAGTGGCATTCTACCAGTCGACCCGCATCTGCTACCCATATAAACCTCTGTATTGACAGCTGACTCTCAACAGTTGACAGCAAGGAAGCTGCTCTTCCATGGAGCCTCCCTGCAATTCATTTCTGGCTGAAATGCCCTCTGTGCCCTAGGAAAGTCTCCCTTCTTCTTTTGGCTCCCTTCCCCACCACAGGAGACACTTGGCTCACCAAACTCTATTTCTATTTCTCTTTGGGCACTCAGGTACACTACCTTTCTTCCCAGCTTCCCTTATTGCCAAGAGAAGGGCATGACTGAACTCTGACCACAGTATGCATGGAAAGGGGGTATGACATCACTGGTCCCAAAAACTCTCTCTTGAGATGCTCCATATATTCGTTCTTTCCCTCTCCCTCTCCCCTGCCCCTCCCTTGTCTCTCTTTTTCCTTTGGGCATGGGAGTAAAAGTCGCCAAGATTGGCCTTGTGTCCCAGAATAACCATAGAGCAGAACACTCCATAGAACACCAAACCCTGCCTGCCCACAGTAGGCTGGGGTATGACTGAGGAACACTCAGGGACAGCAAAATGCTTAACTAGTCCACTGTGACAGACACGCTTAACCAGATAGTAAATTACACCTTATCTATTGGAATTACGGTTATTTTTGTAGGTTGCCACACATTCATTTTTGGAAGAAGCCTGGGTATAAATAGTAAGTTGGATTTGTTAAAGGCAAGAAGCAGAATTTATACCCAAACTGTGTTAGATGCGTTTCTTTTTCTGCATTGACTAGTTGTCTAGAACATGGTGCCATTGAGACTGTGTTCACAAGTCAAGAGATTTCTCTGTGAGCCTAGGCTGCACCCATTTTCTAGGGCTACTGCTGCTCAGGTGTGTGCCGCTCATCTGAATGGACACAGCTTAAGAGACTTGTAGTTGGGGATTCTGGAGAGACACTGACCAAATTGACAGAAAGGTGGTTTTTGTCTGTTGTTTGTTTGTTTGTTTGTTTGTTTTTCACTACTGTAAAAATTAAGCAACTAGAAAACCAGATCTCAGGTCAGTGGTCAGCATTTACAACAAAACCAGGAGACAGTACACTCTTGAACTCCCAAATGCAAATGAATGAGGCAAACATCAACTAGAAACCTAGCAAGAAGTGGCATTGAACCTGTGACCCTGAAAGCAAGGAGTCCTAAGGCGAGCCAACCAGATACAGTCACGGTAAGAAAGAGGGGGGTTAAGCTACTTATCAGCAAAAGCCAAGGGTATACGGTAAGGGGAGTGCCAGCAATGGCTGGTCGGCAACTTTAGCCCCCAGTGAGCGGCTGAGACACCAGCACTCCCTGGTGAGCCCCCACGTAGAGTGACTGCACATGTCAGGATGTATGTCAGCACTGCTGTCCTGAAGTAAGAGCAGCTGTGATCACATGCAGGAGTCCCTCAAAAGACTGGGCCTTCCAACATCCCCTCCTGAAATCAGGACGCATAAGGCACAAGGCACTTTTTTTTTCCTCAAGGATATAGAAGTAGTTAAAAATTGCTCTTCTGTGAACCAGCTGCCCTGTAAGTCACAATAACTCCCTGAGTTACCGAGTTGGTGTGGGGAGAATCCTTTCAGCTCATTGTCCTCTCCATCTGGAATGACTAGAAATAGACTCCTTTGCTCGGTTCAGCTCGAACTTGAGTCACATGGGATAGAAGAGTTGACAGGCAAGGTCTACAGCGAGAGGGGGAGAGACAATAGCCAAGGAACCCTAGAAAGTAACTGCCAATTGTTTTCGCCATAACAGAAACAGAGAGAGAGCCGAAAAGTTAGTATGGTTTTTCTGAGCCACACTTCATCCCAAAATATCAGGAAGCTTAATTTACATAAAAATGAAGGATAGAAAAGTATCAAGGTCACATCTCATACAAAGCTATAATTATAAACCAGAAGAAGGAGCTGGACAACATCCCCAGTAGCAATAAAACCTTGAAGGACACACATTCCCAATATTCCCACAAAATGGGGGGAGGGGGAAAGAATCATGTCAAAAGCAGCTTGAAAATATTACAAAATCACTAAAAATATACAGGACAGTGCCGTAAGATTCAAAAAGCTCTTAAGTGTAGTAAGAGGACAGAAGGGAATGGGAAATAAAAGCAAAAGCTACTTTGAGAAATACCCAACTAACCTAGAAACCAACAGAACAGAGACTCCCTTACTAAACACAAGAGTTTAAAAGGAGGAAAACTTTTAAATCTCAGAGAAATGAAAAGAGAAGACTAAAAGGAAAGAGATGAATCATGAAGACAGACAGAGAGAAACTAAAGCATTTGGACAGGAAGAGCTTCCGAGGAAGAAAGACAAGGGAACAGAACACTAAGGACTGTAGTTTCAGACATTCCTGGTTGAAATGATGTACTGACAGTTCACCTGTGCCTGACATCACTCACCCACCACAGTGTTCTTGTGAATGTGTTAGGTTGCTAGGGTCAGTACAAGACTGCATGGCTTTATAACCAGGACAATTAACTGTCAGAGTTTCTACAGTCACACTTCAGACTAGAAGGGGGAGTAACCCTTCAATGTACCAGAAAAAGATTTTTTTGTTTTGTTTTGTTTTGTTTTTCGAGACAGGGTTTCTCTGTGTAGCTTTGCGCCTTTCCTGGAGCTCACTTGGTAGCCCAGGCTGGCCTCGAACTCACAGAGATCCGCCTGGCTCTGCCTCAAAAGTGCTGGGATTAAAGGCGTGCGCCACCACCGCCTGGCCAGAAAAAGATTTTATAACCAACTAAACTAACTTGCAGATAGAAAGGGCTCAAACAGTAATAAATTCAGGCAAAAACCTACACCTGGTCTTGTGAGTCCTTTCAAAGGATCATACTTCAAAAAACAAAATGATTGCAGAGACCACAGCTGGAGGCAGACGTTAAAAATATACTTAGTTATAGATTTCAAACCAAAACAGGGCTAGGAGGTAGAGGGGAGTTTCTAACAGTGTCTGCTCTGACAATGTCAGGATAACTAAGCTATTTTAAAATGAGGGAAGGAGAGAGAAACAAGTATTTTTTTAAAGCTTTAAAAATTTTGATAACCACATTGGGACCAGTATTAATATTCTTCTTCCAAAACTACTGTGCATAAAATATGTGATTAAAAAAAGTAATATTGGAATATCTAATTCTATTACCCCATGTCCTAGACAGTCAAGACTGATAAAGAATGAAGAAAACATGTGTGATGTAAAAGAAATTAAATATAATTAGAGTTGTAAATTTCAACTGAGCTATTGACATGAGCTCAAAAGTGCAGAAAGTATGGAATAAAGTGGATTATATATACAAACCGTACATATGCATGCATGTTTCTTATCTCACACTCTTGACATCTACCAAAAGGTAAGAAACAGTGAGCAACCCCATTGCGCAGACTGGGGTCTGCTGGTATCATTTCTTACCTGAAAACACCAGGGTCCCTTAAAGAACTGGCTCGTTCTAGGTCTAGGACAGGAATTGTATGAGATAAGCCTGGAACATCTTACTTGCCCAGACAGCAGTGATGCTATCACCGCCTCTTAAGCTGATGACGAAAAGACTCAGGAACTGACTTGCAGAGGTTTCCTCTGGCTAAGGGGACAACATGAATTTCAGTAACCATTGGGCTTTTCTAGTGAAAACTATAATTTTGCTAAAAGGATCAAGAACTAAGTCTCTGGATCCAGTTGTCAATTTTCATAAAATGCAGGGGACAGAAGAACACTTTGAACATCAGTGTAAATGTGAAACCTGTCCAGTTCCGGCACAGGCAAACTCTACACGTCACAGCCCTGGTTCCTCAACAGACTGCCACCACCTGAGTGAGATTAAAGAAGGGTTTACAGGTGGTGCGCAGAACAACGGATCAGGTGCTTATTTAGTGTCCAACCTAGATCCTGCCTGCTCCACAGCTCCTCAACTACAAATAAGTAAAAGATATTTGGCTTTTGGTTTTGGTTTTTAAGGACAAGACTATGCTATGGTGTTTGCGAATGCAGTGGACAATAAACACCTTTCAAAAGCTGAACATCCATTGCAGCACTACACATAATGACCAAGTTATGGAATCAGCCTAGATATCTAGCAACAGATAAATGGATTTTAAAAAAGCACCATGTGTATTTATCTAACTTTTTATTTTATATTTGTATTTTTATTTCATATTTATACATGCGTGTGTGTGTGTGTGTGTGTGTGTGTGTGTGTGTGTGTGTGTGTGTGTGTGTTTGTATGTATGCAGGGGAGTAGTGTTCATCCATAACAAAGAATAAATTTCTGTCCTTTACAAGAGATTGGATGGAACTGAAGGTCATCATAGTAAGAAAAATAAGTCAGACATAGGAAGAAAACTGTGCCATCTTTTCTCTCATATATGAAATTTGGATTTTAAAATATGTCTTTGTAAAGTTACATTTAACATGGAAGGTAATACAGAGTCACTCAGGGATTTTATTATCACCCCTTCCCTCCCGAGGGCCCTACCGTTACTTCATTCTCATACTTTATGATTAAACGGACAGAACTAAAGAAAATGGATATCAAGTTTAGCCAGGCCATGGCACTGTGGTGATGGCAAGATACAGAGACACAGGCTAGTTCTGTGTTCACAGATAAGGCCACTTTAACTGTTGATCAGGATCTCTTGGAAAACCATTGGCTGGACCATGTTTCACACATTTAGAGTATCCAGACATGTTTGCCTTTCCAAGCATCTAAATGGTTCCATTTCTTGAGAAACATGCTAGGACCCAAAAGTTGAGGGTGAACTTTGAACTATAAAATCAGACCAATACTGAACCCTAGGTGGGCAGACAGACACAAGTGATAAATGCCTTTGAGTGTAGAGGCCCCATTTTAGAACAATCAAAACAACTTTATAGGCACCTGCTTGTGATTGTGGGCGAGAAATCCCTTAGAAATGATGGTTTTATTCTCCTTATCCTATCTCACAATACATCAAGCTTTCGTGGGTGGTCCTTTTTCTCTAGTGTGCTCAGTGTTTTCAGTGACCGTAAAGAAGACTTTGAAAGCATCCTATCATTTTAAAAGCACGTGCTCTTCCTCTGCTAAGGTCTTGAGTGCCCCTGTTCCAAATATCCATTGGGATAATGGGTGGGATTTCCAGAGTTTAAAAATGTGTAAAAAA
>CABHPR010115086.1:0-44845 GCA_902168415.1 Peromyscus melanophrys | reverse complement strand
CAGGCAAAACGTATAGGTGGGACAAAGAGAGAGGAGAATTCTGGGAACAGGAACTCTGAGTCAGGAGATACTGCCAGCTGCCGCCCATGAGGAGCAGGATGTAAAGTACAGGTAAGCCATGAGCCATGTGGCAATGTACAGATTTATAGAAATGGGTTAATTTAAGATATAAGAACTAGATAGCAAGAAGCCTGAGCCACACGGCCATACATTTTATAAGCAATATAAGCTTCTGAGTGATTATTTTATAAGTGAGCTGCAGGACTGCAGGGGCTTAGAGGGAACCAGAGAAAAACTCTCCAGCTACAAAGCATAAAAGGAACAATGGTGGCTTTTATAATAATTATGATGTATTCCTTAAAATATGATGTATTTCTTAATATCCCAAACACAAGTCAATAATAAAGATGTTCAAGTAATCCTGGTAGAATAAACTTCCTTAAAATATAAATAACAACGTATTGAGCTATTCAGGATCACTTGAGTGCAATTCATTTGGTGGTCAGAACTTTTCCTTGTATGAACACCTCTTCCCCTTCCTAGGACCTGAGCACAAGCTGAGGCTCGATCCCAGGAGAACTACAATTAAGAAAATGCTTTTGATGGAAAGATCATTCATGCTCATGGATGAGTAGGATTAACGTAGTAAAAATGTCCATCTTATCAAAAGAAATCTACTGATTCAGTGCAATCCCCATTAAAATACCAACACAATCCTTTATAGACCTTTAAAGAACAATACACAACTTCATATGGAAACAGCTAAAACAATACTGTACAACAAAAGAAATACCAGAGGTATCACCATCCTTGATTGCAAGCTCTACTAAAGAGCTATAGTAATAATCACCATGTAGTATTTGCATAAAAACAGACAGGTAGACAAAGTGAATTGAATCAAAGACCTAGATGTAAATCTATACACCTATAGACACATAATTTTGACAAAATTATGCAATGGTAAAAAGAAAGCATCTTCAACAAATGGTTCTGGTATAACAATGTTGGCATGTAGAAGAATGCAAACAGAACCATATCTATTACCCTGCAAAAAACTCAAGTCCAAGTGGATCAAAGACCACAACATAAATTCAGACACACAAAACCTGATAGAAGAGAAAGTGGCAAATAGCCTTGAGCAAATTGGCACAAGGGACAACTTCATAAACAGGACACCAGTAGAGCAAACACTAAGATCGACACTTAATAAATGGGTCCTCATGAAACTGAAAAGTTTCTGTAAGGCAAAGAAAATCATCAATAGGACAAAATGGCAGCCTACAGAAGGGAAAAAGATCTTCACCACCCCACAACTGACAGATGGCTTATTTACAAAATATAAAAAGAACTCAAGAACTAGACATCAACAAACAAAATAATCCGATTAAAAAAGTGAGATAAAGACCTAAACAGGGAATTCTCAATAGAGGAATCTCTAATAGGAGAGAAACCTTAAAGAAATGTTCGACATCCTTAGCAACCAGGGAAATAAAAATTAAAAAGACTCTGAGATTCCATATTAAACTTGTCAGAATGGCTAAGTTCAAAAACACAAGTGGTGGCGCACGCCTTTAATCCCAGCACTCGGGAGGCAGAGGCAGGCGGATCTCTGTTGAGTTCGAGGCCAGCCTGGGCTACAGAGTGAGTTCCAGGAAAGGCTCAAAGCTACACAGAGAAACCATGTCTCAAAAAACCAAAAAAACAAAAACAAAAACAAAAACAAGTGGCATCTAATGCTGGAGAGTATGTGGAGCAAGGGGAACACTTCTCTATTGCTGGTGGGAATACAAATGTGTACAGGTACTTAGGAAATCAAAGTGGCAGTTCCTCAGAAAACTGGGAATCAGTCTACCACAAGACCCAGCTATATCACTCTTGGTCATATACCCAAAGGATGCTCATTCATACCACAAGAATACTTGCTCAAGTATGTTCATAGCAGCTTCATTTGGAATAGCTGCTATGAACCCAGGATGTCCCTTAATTGAGGAATGGATAAAGAAAATGTGGTACAGATACACAATGAGGTATTACTCAGCTGTTAAAAAGAATGACAACATGAAATTTGCATGCAAATGGATGGATCTAGAAAAAAAGAATCCTGAGTAAGGTAGCCCAGACCCAGTAAGAAAAATATGGTATGTACTCACTCATAAGGGGATATTAGCTACAAAATAGAGAATAAGTATGCCACAATCCACAGTCCCATAAAGAATAGATAAAAATAGGGCTCAAAGGGGGAATTTTAGATATCCCTAGGAAAGGGAAACAGAAGAGATTTTGTGAGTGGACTGTGGGTAGATGGGGATGGGAACATGAGTGATCAGGTTGAGGTGGGATTCAGAGGCAGAGAGTACTGAATGAAACTACTGGAAAAGGAAGATATTTCCGGGTCAAGTAAAAGAAAAGCACAAGGGAATGTCCCAGAAATCTACAAGAATGACCCCAGCTAAGACTCCTAGCAATAACAGATACATAGCCTGAACTGGCCATCTCCTGTGACCAGGCAAAACTTCAAGTGGAAAGAGTGGGAAAACAGTCCAGCCACATAACCTTTTCTCTATAGTCTTTTCTGCCTATGGCATGTGCTTCATTAAATATGGACTAGAGATTGAGGGAGTGGCCAAGCAATGGCTTGCTGTGGATGATTGATTGATAAATAAAACACTGATTGGCCAGTAGTCAGGCAGGAAGCATAGGCGGGACTAGCAGAGAGGAGAATTGGGAAGGCAGAGTCAGAGAGACGCTGCCAGCCGTCATGGAAAGCGAGATGTAAGGTACTGGTAAGCCATGAACCACATGGCAACTTATAGACTAATAGATATGGGTTAATTTGACATATAAAAACTAGATAACAAGAAGCCTTGGCCATTAGGCCAAACAGTTTAAATAATACAAGCATCTGTGCGTTTATTTTATAAGTGGGCTGTGGGACTGCCGGGGCTTGGTGGGAGCTGGAGAGAAACTCTCCAGCTACAATGACTGATGTAGCCTAAAATCTATGCCAGGAGAATAAGCCCACCCCAACACTGTGTGGAGCACCAGGACCCAGAGGCCGAATGAACCAGAGACCTAGGATAGAACTAAATATAACTGGAGGGGGGAAATATGTCAATATAATGATGCTTAATGTTATTCTGCAATAGTTATAGGTTGGTGCTTAGCCCAATTATCATCAGAGAAACTTCATCCAGAAATTGATGGAAACAGTTGCAAACCCACAGCCCAACATTAGGCAGAACTCTGGAATCTTGCAGAAGACGGGGAGAAAGGATTATAGGGTGATTGATGAGGAGGATCTAGCCCATTCTGGTGGTACCATATCTGGACTAGTGGATCTGAGTTCTATAAGAAAGCAGGCTGAGAAAGCCATGCAGGGAAAGGATAGATAAATATATAGAGAGAATATACAGATGAAGATATTAAATAGAAACATGAAGGGATAATGAAGATAATGTATCTATATCTCAACTCTATGTCAGTTACTAATCAATCAATATCCAACTATTGGAAATACACTACCAATATCTGTTTTAAATCAAACTGTATCATCATCAACCAAAACAGTGACAACATCTGATATGACATTCTAATATTGACAATTTGGTTTTGTTAGAAGTAAGTCATAATTGAACTAGCAATGAGCATTGTGGTATTTTTCTTGGTTACCAACTTGATTGGCTTGAGAAGCACCTATGGCAATGGAAACACTCAACTGTGGATTTCACAGAGAACAAAATCAGGAGAGAAGACCCAGTTGAATTATGTGCAGCCTGAGGGGAAAAAATGGGGAAATACAACCATAAGCCAGCTGTCACATGGTCTCTCTCTGCCTTCTGGCCACATGTGCCATTCTGCTCCATCAATCTCCCTGCCGTGAAGGACTGAAGTCTCAGAACCTATGAGCAAATATCAGTAGTTCCTTAGTAGTCAAGCTTTGATTTTTCAAAGTATCATAATTTGAGTCACCATTATATAAAACTGTTAAAAATATGCTACTTGAAAACTTTTCAACATATTTCAGTGATGACAGTTGTCAACATATGGCAGCAAGCAACATTCTAGAAAAGTCAGATTTCCCTATTCTTTTTTTTTTCCCTTTGAGCTGTCTCAATGCTTCTGAAATAGAGGTACTGTATCTGAGAGTTCAGCTTACTGTATTTTAAGCTAGTTATTGGCACATGGAAGGGCAAGCATCCCAGCTTTGCTTCACTCTACTAGCCATTCAGAGGATTGAATTTTTCAGGGAATGGGAATGGTAAATGTGTTAGATTCTTTCAAAGAATTGCTATCTTTGCTTCTTATGAAACATAACTGTGGTGCTCATCTGATGTCAGGGCTCCACTGCAGGGCAACAATAATAAGATGTGTTATGTAGAAAGAAGTTTCTCTATGCAAAAGTTTCAATTTTTCAACAAATATTAAATATTCCCTTAAGCTTAATGTATAACTTAGAACAATGTGGGCACATGATTAAAAGTAATTTCAATTACATTATCACTTTCATTATCACTAGTAGGCATTAGAATAATGTACTAAATTGTATACATTCAGAAAACTTTTCGTTTATTTTTAAACTATCATTATTGCAGTATATAACATCACTGGACAAGAATATTCCTATGGTTAAATTTAATTTTCTTCTTAGAAAAAAATTATAATTCCAGCTGCTATTCCATCAGTTCTTTCTCCATATTATTAAATACAATTCATTATTCTTCAGTTGACAATATATAGATGACCAATTGGTCTGTGTCCAGTGGAGGAGGGGAGTACATATAACTACATAACCTGTTATCAATATATTCTGATGAATTGTCTATTCTGTTTTTAAAGATAATTATATTACCTCAATCAAATCAGCTCTGTTGCTTGAAAGGAGAACTCAATAATAAAGTTGAACCACAAACTTCTGAAGATAATATGCCATTGATGCTTCTCTAATTACAATGGATCAGAAGAAAATAATCTATTAAAAGTGGGAGTTTGGATAGATAAAATGTGGGTAAGTAATGTTTTGAAGAAAGGAACAATTAAGAGCTTAAGTGGCCAGAAGACTGGGGTTGCACATGGGGATTCAACTACAGAAAGGTCAAAACTCAAGAGTGTCCACGGCAGCAGCACTGGTTGTCACTCAAGGGTGATAATCCCCATATTAAAATATGGTGATTTTCTCCTTGGTCATTGATCCTCACTTCAATTTCCTCTTATATACCTTGAGGATCTTGCTGATAATCATCTCATGACATAAGGGAAATGCAGAATACAAATCAGTATTTAAAGAGTGCTGGCACACAAACAGATTTAAAAGAGATATTTGATGTTTATTTTATATAGAATTAAATTAATTAAGTTTATTGGTAAATAGGTAAGTAAATATGAAGAGGGATTTTTTATGTTTTTAAAATATCTCCCTATATTTCCAAAAAATATAAAAATGCTATTCTTTGATTCATTTACTCTCCAAACTTGCAGTGATTTTATACTAACACTAATAACAAAAAGGAAACTTTTAACCCAGTCAGCAGTCTTATAAGGGTTGAAATCATGATATTGCAAGGCACTGTCAAATTAGCTATCAATATTTACAATTTCTTTGATCCTAAATTTAAAGCAGCAGTTTGCTCTCTTGATAATTATTTTAGAATAATACTCAGTTGAGATTGTTTACACAAATGATGCCTTATCTAAAACAAAAATATCTGTGGTATCAACACACTCCAGCTAATCATATTAAATCACATGAGTTTTGTATATGTTAGTCCAGTTCATAAGTGAATTGGTTGGGTTTGAAATATCTGTATGCATCATCACTAAATAAAATGTCCTTTTGTAGCGATAACAGCTAGAAACAAACTGAAACATTGGGAAGTGATAACTTAAACCATTTCTAACATATGTTCTCATTCTGCGGCTTCAATCTGTCAGACGTAAGTCCGGAGTTCTTCTTTCAAATACATATCTAGAGAAATCTTGCTACATGAAGTTAAATGAATTTTAACTTTCTGCTTTGTAGATTCACTGCTATGTATGAACAACCATTTGAAATTTCAGTTTGTACCTGTCTCAACTTTTTGGAGTTAAAACTGTTATATCAGGATTTTCCATTAAAGCTTCAAAAGAGAAAATGTGTTGCAGCTTATGAAAGCACAGTCCTTTTTCTGTTGATGTATTTATATTGGGATAAACAAACAGGTTTGTTTCTAGTTATGTTCATAGACAACCTGATATTAAAAGTAACTACCTAAGCCTGGCCGGGCAGTGGTGGCGCGCCTTTAATGTCAGCACTGGGGAGACAGAGCCAGGCAGATCTCTGAGTTTGAGGCCAGCCTGGTCTACAGAGTGAGATCCAGGACAGGCACCAAAAGTACACAGAAAAACCCTGTATCAACCTCCCCCCGCCCCCCAAAAGGAACTACCTTGAGTTTGGAAAGTTTTTTTGTTTGTTTGCTTTTTGTCAGTGAATCACATCCTATGTGAGAAACGATATTCCACATCTGTAATTTTTCAAGTTTGTTTTTGACTGGCAATCTAGATAAATCATTATCTATTTAAGAAAAATCATGGTAAGTCAGTCATAATTTTTGTAGATAGCATTGCTATTCCATGTGAAGATGTACAGTCATTCATATTCCAAACATGGCTGACCAAAAAGTGAATTCACATAGGCCTCACTTTGACATTTTTCCTGACTCCTGTACCAACATGAATATTAAAAGTGATTTGAGTATTCCATTCTGGCTTTGTAAGAAAACTAGCATACAAAAACCATGACTTGAATTAAGCCTCCTGAACATTTAATTTATTATGAAAAATCAGACAAAAATTAAGAATACAGATTCTGGTATCATCAAGTTTTACATAATAGATAAATGTCATTCATGATTACTGCTGGTATAGTTTAAAGAAAAAAATAATCTCTCAGAGGACATTAGTAACTTGTGTGACATTAGTCAAATTAGGAAGTAGGAACTTGTACTGTTATTTATCCCCTGATTGTATGACAAAATATTAGTGTATAATTTTACAAATATAGCTATGAATTTTTCTCATAGATTTACAAAATCCTGTACACTTCCAATAAGATACTGTACATTTTAAATATTCTTGTGTGTTAATTACACTGTCCTAAAGAGAGCAAGATTTGTCATCTTAGAAGAAAGAACATCCATGTTGTTATTTAATGTAAATAACAACACATAACCTGTTTTCTTATGTGAATTCTACTACAAAAGAGGTAGGGAATGTAGTTATTATTACAGAGCAGAATAAAAAATATTTCAGAATGAGGTGTCTTAAGTAATCAGTTTTTTCTATTTTCCATCAATTTATTCTTTTCAGGATCTTCCATATGTAGATCATCCTGTCCTTTTAAACCAGAGGTAAATTATGAGAAATAAACTTGCTGCCCACAAGTGTAAACTACAATTTTCTGATGCTAAATGCAACCAATTCAGAACAAGTTTTGGACATATTTTCCATGTTTGCCTATCTAGAATGCTTTATTTGAAATGAAAATAAAGGATCTTGCCGGGCGTTGGTGGCGCACGCCTTTAATCCCAGCACTCGGGAGGCAGAGGCAGGAGGATCTCTGTGAGTTCGAGACCAGCCTGGGCTACCAAGTGAGCTCCAGGAAAGGTGCAAAGCTACACAGATAAACCCAGTCTCAAAAAACCAAAAAAAAAAAAAAAGAAAAGAAAAGATCTTGATGAGATATTATGAATATAACTAATGCAATGCAACAATACAATGGGCATGCCAACCATGAAATTAAGAAAATATTTTTTAAAAAAGAAAAGAAGAAAAGAAAAAGGAAAAAGATCAGGCAGTGGTGGCACATGCTTTTAATTCCAGCATTCGGGAGGCAGAGCCAGACAGATTTCTGTGAGTTTGAGGTCAGCCTGGTCTACAGAGTGAGATTCAGGAGAGGGATCAAAAACTACATGGAGAAACCCTGTCTTGAAATTAAGAAAAGAAAATATTCTTATTCCCAATACTATAAAAATGTAGTATTTATAAACATATTTAACAGAGACAGGCAAAGTGATGTATGACTATAATCTCAGTACTTGATAAGTAGAGGAAGGATGATTAGGAGTTTAAAGCAGGTTTTGGCTACATAGCAAGTTCACTGCTAGCCAGGGCTACGTGAAAACCTGACACAATCAAAAAATAATAATTAATAAATGTCAAAGTCTGCATCTTAGATATTATAAAGCATAGCATTAAGCAGCAAAGAATTAATTTTTCTGTATTAATCATTCAAAAGACTTTTATTGTTATAAAGCAGTATTTCCTCAAATCTTCCGGAGAGTCAGCCCTATCACCATAGAAATATTATGAAGGTACTTTGAAAAAATTGACAAGAAGATTATACAATTCATTCTCCAATGCAAGGGGTCTAGAAATAAATCATGAGAAAAACCAGACCATTCTTACTTTCACTTTGAATATGCCTGCAGTATTCTAGACAGTGTGTTAATGGTCCAATAGCAAAATTATGGATTGACTGAATAGAACTGAGAGTTTAAAAATAAATTCTTACATTTATGGTCAATTAATATTTGAACATGTTCCAAAACACTTCTATGACAGAAAGTACAATTTTGAGTAGATGGTTCTGGAACAAGTGGATACGTTCGAAAGAGTCATAGATTTAGGGTCACTAAATTACACCACACAGAATTTAATAAAATGAATCATGTAATAAAACAGAAGAGCTACGGCTGTAAAATGCTTAGTATAAAATATAAAACTACATCTTTACTACTTTAAGCAAAGGCCTTTTGGAAAACAATACCAAAACAAGAAACAATTAATTACAGTCAAGGCAGTTGGGAAATGGCTCAGCATTTAAGGGTAAGGACTGCTCTTGCAGAGGACCCGTGTTTAGTGTCCACCAAGGTTTAGTGGCTCATGACGTCCCTATCCTCAGCACCAGGACAATTAATGTTCTGCTCTAGTCTTGGCAGGCACTAGCACATGCATGACACACCACCACACAGATACATATGCTTACACATTATTAAAAGTAATTTTTTAAAGCATAATTGAGATTTCTTAAAAGGTGAAACCCTTCAGGTTGAAGAACAGAAATCAAGAAAGAAAAGTCAAAAACAGAAAAGGATGAAAAAAAACAGCTTTCAAAGCATATTATTTGATAAGGACATAGTGTCCTGTTATATCCACAGAACACTTAAAATTCCATAAAAGATAAACACAGACATTCTTGCCATCTATGTTCATTGCTTGCACTACTGACGAGATGTACTACTAAATCTGCCTAGTTAATTGTCAAGAGATGAATGGATGAATGTAATATGGTACATACAATAAACGCAGTTTTATTACATCTTATAGGAGAAAGAGTCTTTTGCTGAAAAAAAATATGTGCAATTACTGATCACCACATTTTAAAAAATAGTCAAAATGGGAAATACTACCACTATATTATCCCTAAGATGTGAATTCAGTATTAAACAAAAATCCATAAAATTATTTACATATTTATGATATGGAGAAAGAAGCAAGACTGTTTGGGGAAACTAAAGTGTGTGGGAAGAGAGAGAAGAAGGAGAAATAGAAATTTCAGTGAAATGAGTAAGGTCAAAGAACATGATACACATATATAAAAGTAACTTTGTTAAGCACACAGCTACATACAATGAATATATATTATATAATTACTTTATATATAATAAATATATATAATAATTAATGTATATTAACTTACTAAAAGTTAAGTAGTTACCAATTTCAGTGTTCTGAATGATCTTAGGTTAGATACTTCTAAGGCAGACAGGTAGATACTGTACTGAAAATTAATACTGAAATTTGGCTAACATCATTAATAATGAGGACAATATAAATCAAGCTGCTGTGAGATGTCACTTCTCCACACTAATAATTCCATTGTCACAGCACCTTTATGAGTGGTATGCGTGGGAAACAACAAAATTCTCATAAATTGCTAAGGGAAATGGCAAATCTTGCAGCAATATTGAAAGCAAAAATAGCTCTTCGAAAGGTAAATTATGTAGTTACCTCAACATCTGGTAATCTACATTGAATTATGTACCAAGAAGGATGAAAACATATGTAAATGCAATGACTTAACCCCATGCATGTGTTCAGCAAATAATAAATAGATAAGGAGACTGAACATATCTATGCAATGTAATATTGTTTGGCAACTGTTATTGTTTAGATAGGAAAGGGCCTCCAAACGGTAAAGGTTGAAGGTCTTCTACTGATGTCACTCTGGAGAAGGATGGGATCTCAAGAGTGCTTCAGCATGGCTTAATCAATTAATGAATTCAAAACAGAAGGGACTATGGAGATGTGCATCTGAAGTGGGCATTTGCTGATAGTCCTATCACCTGGGATACAGAGGCAGGATGTTTGTAGCATGCACATCATGACCAATCTGCTTTACATACTGAGTTCTAGACATGTGAAGGTTAAATAGAAACAGGCACCACTGAGTTTGAGGAGTCACTGGAGGTGTAGGTCTATCAGCAAACTTTCTCTCACTGTCTTTGGTTCCTGGCTTCAATGCAGTAAATGGTCTCTTTTGCTAAATACTCCAAAGTCCTCCCTGTTCTGCCTCTCAAGACTCAGCTGAGCATGGAATCTGAGACTAACAATAAAGCATTTTTAGTTTCAAGGTGTTTTACTCAGACATTTCACCACAGTGACAAAAAGTGGCTAACATAGTACTCATAAAAGAAAAAAAAATGAACAATGTACACACTGATGTGATGGAACTTCGGAAACCCTATGCTCAGTGAAAGAAGTCAAGTACAGTTATCTGAAATGCACAAAACACCTCGAGAGGAGCCATAGATGAGTGGTTATATAGAGCTATCATAGTGAGTACAGGAGTTAACAAGGTTAAAGTACGTCTTAACTGGAAGGTATAAATACACTAAAATTAGAGATACTTGCTTCAAAATACAACAAAAAAGAACTATGTGTTTTTTAAATTAAATTGTTTGTGAGGGCTGGGCGGTAGTGGCGCACGCCTTTAATCCCAGCACTCGGGAGGCAGAGGCAGGCGGATCTCTGTGAGTTCAAGGCCATCCTGGTTTCCAAATCGAGTTCCAGGAAAGGTGCAAAGCTACACAGAGAAACCCTGTCTCGAAAAACCAAAAAAAAAAAAAAAAAAAAAAAAAAGATTGTTTGTGAGGTAAATTGAACATCTAACAGGTTTTTGAGTTAAGACCAGTATTAGTGTGAAAGTGCAACCTAAATTTCATATTAAGTGTTAAAATACAAACAACAACCAGAACTGTTAGAACTGTTAAGTTATTATGACCCAAATTGTATGAGTAACACCTACATTGATAGAAAAAATTGGACATTAGAGAAGACACAAGAAAAAAGACTTTTTCAACAATGATAGTTAAGTTCCCACCAAACTTATTTTGATCATGCCAGATAATATTTTATTTGTTAAATGTAATTCTTTTCAAACACATATGCCTATACACATACCTAAAAATCCAAATAGAAAGTCTGACAATGTCCAAAGATAACAAGGGGTGATTACTTTCCTAGAAAATAAACAGAAATGAAAGTAATATATAAGCATTGGCGAACTTTTGACATTATCTACTCACTAGAGCAGATGGATGCTGTACTAGGTAGACGAGTAATAGAGCTACAGATAAGGAGATACGTCTCTTGTGAGACAGCGGTTTCTTATATTAATTAAGAGAGGTAAATTGAAATGCTTAGTGAACTGGTCATCAAAGTCTCAACTAAAAACACCTAAATTCCCATGAACACTATAAGTGACAGGCGATTTATAATATCCTCCCTTGGAATAAGAATGAGCATAAGGGAGAATAAATCAGTGTCTTTAGCCAACTTAGACCATCAGTAGCTGATGAGCTTCTGATTATTACATTAAGGCATGTGTGACTTAGATTGTTATAGTTTGCTTAATCCTAGCTTTATAAATATATATATATATAATATAATATATAATATATTTATATATTATATATTTATAATTCCTCAGATATAAAATTGCTTAAAACAAAAACAAAGTGACATAAACAAAAGCAAAAGTGTACAAAAGCACCCTTCCTCCTCTCTTTGTTTTTTGAAGAAGGCAGTGTTATAGAGATGCAAGTCTGAATGAATTCATCAATTATATTAAGTATAAAAATCAAAAATGTCATCACATGCATTTTTGGCATATGGAGATTTTATTTTTCCTTAAACACAAGTAGGAAGAATTTCAAGTGAATATGTGTGTGTGCTTATGTACCTATTGTTTTTTGTGTTTATGCTTGTGCATTTGAGTCTCTAGGTATTATTAGGTACATATATGTGAGTATACAAATGTGTGTCTGGATGGTGTATGTATGTGATGTTCATGAGAGTATGTTTATGTATGTTGTGTGCATAAATGAATGTGAAAGTGTGAACACTTGAGAGAGAGAGAGAGAGAGAGAGAGAGAGAGAGAGAGAGAGGGAGAGGGAGAGGGAGAGGGAGAGGGAGAGGGAGAGGGAGAGGAGGGAGAGGGAGAGGAGGGAGAGGGAGAGGGAGAGAGTGTGTGTGTTGGGATAATGGACAGAATGCTATTTGCTTTCATTGTCTTAACACTGGTGTTCATCGACCAATTTGTTGTTTGACCTTCTATTTTCTTCCAGAGCATTATCTTGTTTGAAATTTTATTTTGGCCATTGCTTTCTTGATCTACACTTTGCTTTCTACTGGGAATTTATATCACATTGTTATTGGATCCTGTGGATATGGCCATTGCTTTTGATGGTCTGGTTTATACCGTTACTCTTCTCTTCATTCATGTAGGGAAATGCATTTGCTGTGTGTCCAACAAACTTACTCATTACCGGCTGCATCCCATTTTCAAGTCACTGTGTTGTTTTATGAGATAACCCTGTTTTATGTTAAATTGATTTTCTCTGGACTCATTACTTGAGCAGCACTCTTCTGCATTGGCAAAAGTGCCATTATTAGCCTCCTGTGACAGCAGTGGCTTACATTGTAAGCCGTAAGCAGTACTGGACTCCTTTTCAGGATACACCATGTCTCCTTTATGTTACATGTCCTGTGTATTTGTTCTGCCTTGTCTCTCTCAATTATTCCTTTTTTTGATATTTTTCATGGAATAAGCAATCATTTTATACATATTATTTTTAGTCTAGATTTGTAGTTTGAGATTATTTTGTAATGTTTTGGTAAAGAAAAAAATGTTTAACTTTAAGAATGATATTGTTTTATAAAGTTTCAGTGGTATGCCTTGGCTTTTTCTTGCAGAAATACCCTGTTTAACAATGTGCTCACATTTGATTGAGTCACAGAACTCTAAATTCTTGGACTTGAAAAGCTCATGGTTTGATTGAGATATGGCTGTGTTTTTCTCCCTCTAAGTATCTCTGTGTAGTATTTACACTGGAGGAGATTTCTCATGCTCAGTTATTACAACCACAACCATGGAGTCACCATTGTGATAGCTTTCTAAGATCA
Organism: Peromyscus melanophrys; assembly: GCA_902168415.1. Taxonomy (NCBI): domain Eukaryota; kingdom Metazoa; phylum Chordata; class Mammalia; order Rodentia; family Cricetidae; genus Peromyscus; species Peromyscus melanophrys. The sequence continues at coordinate 31,344 of CABHPR010115086.1, read as the reverse complement.
TGCAATTTCAGTTTAACACACACTTCTCACTTACTGAATGTGTCCCCTAACATCTATTTTTCCAACTGTCAAAAGTGAACCTTCCTCTACTTGTGTCAGGGGATTCATATTCTTTCCGGAGACAAAATTTTCCACGATAAGCTTCCACCAATGCATGCATGGTAACATAGCTCTTGTGTTGGGGAAATCAAGGTTTCATGGTTATTTAGGCAAGTAGAGAGGCAGTAATCATTATAGTCCCATGGGCTACAATCTAAGCTGTCAGATACAGTACTTGTTGCCCTATCTAAATTCCTCTATTACGTATCATGGAATAATTGTGGTTGTTATTGATCATTGTTGTGCTTAGGGATCTTAAGAACTGCCATGCCTCCCTCTTAGTTATGTGTATATAAATGCTCATTTCAAGGATCCCAAGACCACTCCAAATTTATCAAAATGATCTGCATATAGACCCTTTCTTCAGAAAGACCATCCATCTCCCAACATCTCTCAAAGTACTCCTTGTTTCTAGTCAAAGGAAGATAGCAGGCTTCCCAAGGGAGTAGGAGCAGTAATCAGACAGTTCTTGAAATGTTTGGGGTCTCCAAAGACATTGTCTATTCTACATCTCAGTACCTCCATATAAGCATGTGTATCAGCCTCTAAATTGTTTCCTTCATCACTCAAAAGATGAAAACAAATCTTTCTAATTATTTTTCTGTGCTTGTCACAGATATGTATTTCATCAAAAAATTTATTCAGTACTATTTGATAAAGGTAAGAATAAGAAAACAATAAAACAGTGATCTTAAAACAAAAACAGTGTGTTCCACTCTACATGAAAACATCAGAGAGATACACAACATACTTTGAACTTTAATACAATAAGGTCAAACACAATATCCAAATATTAAACTTTTTAAAAATATAAGATCATTTGCCGAAACATTAACCAGTTGTTCTCTTTTGTACATTTTCTCTGTCACTCATCTCTGACACTGATCTTGATACTTGTTACAAAGTTTGATATGAGATAAAAACATCTCAGTAGTCAGAATCAGATTTCCCACTGCCTGTCTTCAGAATTCATTGGAGGACTGTCATTATCTTCATCCATCACCTTTTGGCATTTCCCTACCAGCACTCCCCACTCTGAATTATTCCTCTGCATTTTAATATTCATTCATTCTGCTAGGTTCTGACCCACAAGTTTTGCACACCTCATCTTGTAATTCTGCTGCTGATGTTCAGAAATGCCAACCACCCCTCAATGGAAAGCAGTTATGCAGATACATGGTAGATAAGAATAAGGAGTCATACTGTGGGATGTCATCAAGATGTTCCACAGCCTGGCCCTGCATTTCTTCTGAGCAATTAGGAGTCTCATTCATCTCATAATGACAAGGTGAGTCACTCTGTTCTATTGGTAACACATGGCTTTGAACTTATTTGAAGAGGACAATGGGATTCTGTCCTGTGTTTCTAGTACATTCATGCAATGAGGCTTTTGAGGAGTCTCACTGAAGAGGTCTATCATGTTCTAAGCATTTTTTGACTTTAACTTTGCTCTGCAATTGTGATCTTTTGTAACTTAACAATAAATATGTTTATACAGATGCTGGGAATAGCTTCTGCTTGCAACACAGTGTTGGGGACAATTTTTTGATTTAGAAGAGGAGGGTGACCAGGCTCTGCTGCTGGGAGTTGGGCTTCTGTCCTTGGTCTAATTAACCTCCAAAGTCTCTCCATTACCTTTGTGAGTGTATTGTACATGTGTCTGCACTTCTTATTCCTTTTTTAGATGATTTGTTGTCTACAGAGGAACAATCAGGAACTAGTGATGAATTGTTAAATGTCAAGTCAGAATTCTGAGCTGTGTCCATGTCCACATTAACTCCTGCCATCACTTTTTGCTTTAGCTTAGCTATCCATGCTAATATTTTGCCTCCAAAATATTGGTCTATAGGCACATCTATGGACAATGTTTTTGATTAATGATTCATGTAGGAGGGCCTACCCCACTATAGGCAATGCCTACATAAATGGATGGCCCTGGGATGTATAAGAATGCAAATTCAACACTACACAAATAATTATAAGCAACTGAGGAAAGCTGGGACCAGGAGAGGTGATCTTCTCCAGAGGAGAGTACAACTGGTTGTCCAGTACCAAATTGTCAACTCTGAAAACACACATACATGTAACATTATATGGACTCAATAGATTATGTTCAACAATATATATTTATATGGAAAAATATGTACGTATGCAATAACAGTTAATGGAAATAGATTCAATGATGTTAAAGAGAACAGGAAGGAATATAGGGGAGGGTTTGGAGGGAGGATTGGGAAAGGAAAATGTTGTAATTAAAATATAGTTAAATAAAAACAAGAAAGGAAGGAAAGAAGGAAGGAAGCAAATTAATTAAGCAGCCATAGGAATCAAGCTAGTAAGCAGCAATAGGACTCAATCAAGTAGCACTCCTCCAGAACTTTTTTTTTCCAGTTCCCACCTCCAGGGTCCTACAAAGATTTACAGCCCTTGCTTCCCTCAGTAATTGACCTTTAAACTGAAAAGTAAAATAAGCTCTTTTCTTTCCAAGTTGCTTTTAGTCATAGTGTTCTATCACAGGAGTAGAAACTCTAAGACAGAGATTGACATTAGAGTGTAGTATTGCTGTGACTGACCTGACAATGCTATTTTGGGACAATTGTGGGATTGTTTGGAATGTTGGGCTTGAAGAGCTTTTGAAAGCTTGGAGACCAATAGGAGCATTCAGTGGGAGCTTAGAAAATGGTATGGGGAAAGAGATGCAAATGACAGAAGTTTGGTGTGTGAAATCTCAGAAGGAAATAAAGACTCTGTTGGACCCAAAGTTGTGCTATTTTGAGTAAAGAGTGTGTGGTTCTGGATAGCTGAGACTGAAGAATCAGGTGTGATAAAAAGAACCACTACAGTGAAACCTTTGCCTTGTCAAGACAACTGATACCTGTTAGCTGATACTGAAGACTCTGCTGTGGTTAAGTAGAGACTATCATAATTGAAGTGAAATCTTCTGGGAAGTGTTTACTTGAGGTTACCTTGCAGCAATTGGGGTCCAGACTGGTCCAAGGCTGCAACCCATGCTGCCAGTCAAACTTAGTAAAATATATAAGAGTTGCTAGCATGATATTGGTTTTGAAGGTGTGAAGGGGTCAGTGAGAGAAGCTGAGGGCTGGAACAGTAAGAGGTCAAGAGACGCCTTTGGTTAGGCTTCAGCCTCTGTTGCAGTCAAACCCCAGAACTGATATGTTCACGGAAAAAGTTAAAACTTGGCACTAAGGGTCAATGTCAGAGTCCTTGAAGAGACCCTAGAAGAGGCTATTGGAAAGGTTGAAATCGGGACTTAGTGTGACTACAAAGGGCAAAAGCAACTGGAGAAAGGAGCAACACTATCTAGATGTGGTGGGGATGGCTATCCTGAAGAAATGGAGATGCATAGGCTCTTAGGAACCTATGGAATCAAGAGCAAGTACCAGGAGTCAAGAACTGAATGTTGTAAACTATTGAATTTCAGCTTTGCTTTGATTAGATTACAACTATAGAGTCATTCTTTCATCTTGGATTAATATATTACTTATTTTTGAATTTATAGGAAGCCACCATTAAGAGACTTCCAGAAATTTGGAGATATTCAAATTTAGAAAGCCTGCATGTAATAGAGAGATGAAATATTTTTGAAACACTGTTAGCTTTGAAATGAACTTGGGCTGTTTCAAAGAAACTGAACTTTTAAAGTTTTAAACTGTAAAAACTGTAAGAATTTTAAAAGTTGAAATGTTTTATATTGTGACATTAAAAGAACATCTTAGGGATAAAACAGAAAGGAAAGGTTATGGTTTACTAGTAATGTATGTCAAGATGACCAAAGGTCAATTGTCTTTTGGGTTTTGTCAGCTTGACACAAACCTGGACTATCTGAGAAGAAGAGATCTTAATTAGGAAAATGCCTCCATAAAATTAGCCTGTTTTTATAATTTCAGTCTTATCTGTAGTCTTTTAATCCATTTTGATTTTAATTCATATATATATATATATATATATATATATATATATATGTATTGAGAACTGAGGGTCATCTTTCATTCCTCTTTACATGGGTATGTTTTCATAATCTCACTATTACATAAAAGTTTTATTGATATCCTATTATTTGAAGTAAACTTCCCTGTTTATGTCCTTGATGCCTTTGAAGTAAACAAGTTATATATGAATGGATGGGTTGTTTGTGAGATTTATATTCTGTTATATTCATCTATATACAAATTTTTATGATAAAACCTTGTTGTTTGGGTGTTTATTGCTCTATAGAATATTTTGAAATTAACTATTATGTTATTCCAATTATTCTTGCCTAAGTTAGTATTGGTTATTCATAGCTTTCTCAATTGTCATGAAAATTATTAATTTTTCAACTTGTATGAAAGCTGCAACATTAATATTTTTATGGGACTCTATTGAATGTATATATCTCTGTGGGCATTATGGCATTTTAACAATAATGTTTCTCTAATCTTTGGATAGAAGGTGACGTTCTATTTCAGTTCATCTCATTTTTTTTTTTTTTTTTTGGTTTTTCGAGACAGGGTTTCTCTGTGTAGCTTTGCGCCTTTCCTGGAGCTCACTTGGTAGCCCAGGCTGGCCTCGAACTCACAGCGATCTGCCTGGCTCTGCCTCCCAAGTGCTGGAATTAAAGGCGTGCGCCACCAACGCCCGGCCCTAAAACTACCCCCCCCCCCCCCCCCCGTGCATGATGATGTCATCACGCTCCGATCTGGTGGTCGCGGGACTCGAACTCGCCACCTCTGCCACCGCGGGCCGGCCGCCTCGCCTCAGAGCCACCTCTCCGGGTCGCTTCATCTCACTTTTTAAACAAATGTTTTATAATATTTTTGTAGGATACTTTAATCTCCTTGTTTAAGATTATTTTTAGATATTTTGTAATTATTGAATATAACATTCACCTTTAATTATTTTCTGAGTTCACTATTATGATATAGAAAAGCTACATTTTGCTTTGATATGCATCTGTGGTTCATTTTAATTGTCAACTGAACATAATATAGAATCATCTGAGAGACTACACTAAAAAGTAAAGTTATCTAGATTAGGTTGGCCTATAAGCATGCCTATGGGAGGTTATCCAGATTACTTTCACTAAAATAGGAAGACTCAACCCCTGTGGTCTTCCATTGTCCACTCAGGCAATCCAAAACTGTTAATAAAGTAAGCTTAGCACAGGGATACATAAATTCTCTCTTTGCTCAGGACTGTGGCTGTGAATACCAGCTTCCAGTTCCTGATGCCTTGATCTGCCTGCTGTGATGTACTACAACCTGGAAACTTTAGTGAAAGTAAGTCCTTTGCCCTCTAAGTTCCTTAAGTCAAGTTATTTTATCACAGCAACAAGTAATGAAACCCGAACACTGCCACGCACCATCTTATGCTTACATATGAGTCCGAAGGATTTTCTGTGTATCTTTGGGTCTCCTATATATAACACCATGTCATCTGAAATGAGACAAAATTGGGCTAATGCTTTTCTAATTTGTATGAGGCTTACTTTCTCTTCCTGAACTGGTGTGACACAGACTTCCAGCAATGCATTATATAAAAATGGTGGAGGTAGACTTTCTGGTCTTCTTTCAGATCTTAAGGAACAAGTGCTCCACGTGTCTGCACTCAATGTGATAGAAGCTGTTTTATTTTTTGTAAATTCTACTCTTTGTGTTTTGACATGTTTCTTTTGGAACACTTTTCACCTACAGTTTCATCATGAATATTTGTAGACATCATCAACTCTTTTTGACTGGACCTGTTATTGACATGATTATATGGTTTATCTGGCTTCTTAGTGTGGTATTTGTTTTAAGTATGTTAAATGACCCTTGTACTTCTGGGGTAAATTCTACATGATTGTGTCAAAAGACAAGTTTTGGCAGGTGGTTTTCTCTGTCTACTATGTGGATCCAAACCATCAATATCAAGTCACCAGGCATGGTGTCAAGAAGAAAGTTTTCCTCCTGAGCCATTTTGCAGGCCCAGGCCTTCCTTCTATGAAGTATTCTCCTGTACACAATATATTCCCACACTGAAATCAGAGATTTTTTTGAGAAAATGTACATGAAAATCTTCTCCAAATAGAAATGGAATGACTATAAAAGTCTTAACCCAAAACTATATGAAATTGTTATGGTTAAGTGTGTGTTCATCATTCCAGTCGATCACTTCAGAATTTGACATCTCTGGTCCATTTCTTAAAAGAGCTCCAAAATCAAGTGTAGATGTAACCAACTGCCTTATTAAATAAGAGACACAGAGCCAATGTAAAGATGAAAGCCAAAGAGGTCAGAGCTAAGAGTCTTACCCGCTTTCCGCCAGCTAGCCTCTCCCGCCAAGAGACCTCTCCGAAATGGGACTACTTCCTGTGCGTTCGCTTTTAAATAAGAGTTCTCGTTCTTCCTTCTCATTGGTTGTAAACCCAACTACGTGACTGCCTCGTCACTGCCTCTCTGTACAGACCTCCAAGTCTTCTATGGTTGGTATTGAGATTTAGGGCGTGTGTCTCCAATGCTGGCTGTATCTTTGAACACACAGAGATCTACCTAGTTTTGCCTGCCGAGTGCTAGGATTAAAGGCGTGCACCACCACCGCCCTGGCTTTCGCTATGGCTTGCTGATAGCTCTGACCCCTAGGCAACTTTATTTATTAACATACAAATAAAATCACATTTCAGTACAAATAGAATACCACTATAATCAAGGACTTAACACTTGAACTTTTCAGAAATTGAAAATATTCTTTTTTTTTTTTTTTTTTTTTTTTTTTTTTTTTTTTTTTTTTTTTTTTGGTTTTTCGAGACAGGGTTTCTCTGTGTAGCTTTGCGCCTTTCCTGGAGCTCACTTGGTAGCCCAGGCTGGCCTCGAACTCACAGAGATCCGCCTGGCTCTGCCTCCCGAGTGCTGGGATTAAAGGCGTGCGCCACCAACGCCTGGCTGAAAATATTCTTTATCCTAACATTTGACAGTTTTACTTATTTATTTCTGGCCATATCCTTTTCTATATTTTTATTAAAGAAGAAGGACTGAAGAGATGGCTAAGTAGATAACAACTGTTGCCAACATGTCTGGAGAACTGAGTTTGATTCCCAGGAACCACATAGCAGAAGGACAGAACTCACCTTCAGAGGCTGTCCTCAAAACAGCCCACCACACACACACACACACACACACACACACACACACACACACACACACACACAAACAACATATATAAATATATAAAAAAAATAAATAAAAACATAAAAAATCTAAACAAATCTCTCTCTCTCTCTCTCTCTCTCTCTCTCTCTCTCTCTCTCTCTCCCTATACCTTAGTTTAACTCCCACAGAGACACACAGACATTAACAGTAATGGGAATTGCTATGCTATTAAATATCTGTTTTCCCACTGCTATCAATTTAACCTAATTCCATGGAGAAGTATTTCTGCACAGAGTTCAGTGGTTTCACCAGATGTAATATAGTTATAAATAATGGCTGGTAACTCAGTAATACTTTATACACTGAATATAATAAATAATAATTATCTCAAAATTTTGAAGGAACTTTCATATGAAAAAATAAAATGTTTGTGTCTTCAATAATCTATTTAAATAATAGATTATTTTTATGCAGACATTTATTTTGTAGTTTAAAATATTAACCCATGTTAAAATTGTCAAACTGACCTTGAAAAAGTCTCATATTTTCAAAGAGGCTGGTGGAAAAAGTATTCAAACAATGTAATCATGTTTTACTTTTGTGGAATTCAAAATTGTTCCTTGAATTACAAATAAATTAAAAGAATGGTTAAAGATGTCTTTTAAATACTTCCTATAACTCTCTCTCAACAAAACATTTGATCAAAATCTAAGGTTACATTTTCTACAAGGACTTTAGCTTTTAAAATATATCATTAAGACTATACCAGGAGGTAAAATATAAATTATATAAATATATATTATTTAAATAGTTTCAATGTTTTGATGATGGGAAAATGATTGATGCTTTTTAAATTTTCCAGTTGGGCAGAGAGCATTCCCTGTAGATCTTAGTAGGCTTTTCAAATGAAGCTTTGAAGGACTGACATCACTATTGACGTAGAAGACTAGAGAGAATTTTATAGAGGTCATATTTCTACTAGGGAGCTCTTTCAGATTCAGAAATCTAGCCTTGAAATTTCCCTAAATTTAAAAGTAGAGTCAGAATATATTAGTGTGGAGACATGTATTCTATACTTAAAATTAAGAAACTATAAATGCAAAGTTAAAACTTGAAAGATTTATGAGAAAATAATGTCAATCTTTCCAATTCGTCCATATATATTTGTGATAGCTAATATGAATTAGCGACTATTAAAAAAAAATCAAGAATTAGCCAGGACACAAACACTGAGCATATGTCGTTGATAGTTTCTAGATTGGCATAATGAAGATATGAAGATCCATCCTCAATGTAAGCAGTCCATTCTACAGACTAATGTCTGGAACTGAATAAAGTCAACAGCATTCACTCATGACTGATTCCCGCCTGTTGGTGCAACAGTCAGCTCTTTCACTCCCGTTGCCATCTCATTTATGCCATGAAACAGTACACCAAAACAAATCTTTCCTTTCTGCAACTATTTTGGTAAAGTATTCTATCATATTAATTAGTTATTACCTGTCTTAGTTAGGGTTTCTATTGCTGTGAAGATACACCATGATCATAGCAACTCTTATAAAGAAAACATTTAATTGTGGTGGCTCACTTACACTGGAGAGGTTTATTCCATCATCAGCATTGTGGGAGGCAAGGCACCATGCAGGCAGACATGGTGCTGGAGATGTAGCTGAGAGTTTTTACATCTTGAATCACAGGCAACAGGAATGGTCTACCTTACTCAGTGTAGCTTAAGCATAGGAGACCTCAAAGCCCATCCCTACAGTGACATACTTCCTCCAACAAGGCCACACCTACTCCAACAAGGCCACCCCTCCTAATAGTGCTACTCCCTTTGGGGGCCATTTTCTATCTTTTAATTAAGAAATTTTTTATTCATTTTATATACCAACCACAGATCCCCCTCTTTTCCCTCCTCCTGGCCCCCAGTCTTTCCCCCCCTCAAACCCACACCCCCATTCCCTCCTCAGACAAGGTAAGATCTCTCATGGAGAGTCAGCAGAGCTTGGTACATTCAGGTGAGACAAGTCCAAGCCCCTCTGCCCACATCAAGGCTGAGCAAAGTGTCCCACCATAGGGAGTGGGCTCTCAAAAGTCAGTTCATGCACCAGGGATGGATCCTGATCCTACTGCCAGGGGACCCCTTAAGCAGATCAAGATACACTACAGTCTCACTTACGCAAAGGGCTTAGTCCAGTCCCATGGAGGCTCTACAGCTGTTGGTCTAAAGCTCATGAGTTCCAACTAATTTGGTTTGCCTGTCTCTGTAGGTTTCCCCATCATAATCGTAATGCCCTTTGCTCACAGAATCCCTCTTCTCTCTCTTCGACTGCATTCCTGGAGCTCAGCCTGGTGCTTGGCTTTGAATCTCTGCATCTTCTTCCATCAGTTACTGGATGAAGACTCTATGATGACAGTTAGGGTATTCACTACTTAGATTATTGGGGTAAACTAGTACAAGCACCTTCTCCACTATTGCTGGGGTTATCCTTGTAGAATACTGGGAACTTCCCTAGCACCCAATTTCTCCTATCCCCATGATGTCTCCCTCTATCATGGTATCTCTTTCATTGCTCTCTCACTCTGTCCTTACTCCAGATCAACCATCCTCTTTCCTTATGTTCTTATCCCCCATCCCCTACCCTCTATTGGCCTCCTCACCCCCCCGTTTACTCGTGGAGTTCTCATCAATTTCCCCTTTTAAGGGCAATCCATGTGTCCCTCTTAGGGTCCTCCTTGTTAGCTAGCTTCTCTGGAGCTGTGGGTTGTAGTCTGGTTATCCTTTGTTTTACATCTATTATCCACTTGTGACTGAGTACATATCATGTTTGTTCTCCTAATAGTGTCACTCCCTTTAGGGGACATTTTCTTTCAAACCACCACAGTACCTACTGCAGAAATTTGGTACCACAAATGTGTCCATTATTTTATAAACTTGACCATGTACTTATTAGATATTAGAGTTGGTTTGAAGCAAAAAGGCTAAAGAACTTTAATTTTGTGATAGAAAAGTCTAAAATATTATAAGAAAAGCTTAACTTGCCAACTATAGTGGAATTTTGAAAGAACAGAACGCTGGTTCAGATTTTGGTAGGACATCAGAAGTTAGGATAAATACAATGACAGAGGAAATATTGAAAGTGAAAGCTAGTCACATGAGCTATCTGAGCATTGCAGATTCTATCAAGAATTGGGCTGAAGTATAGTAATGCCACATATACTGGCAAAATCCTGGCTGTACTCTCCTCATGTTCTATGAACTTGAGTTGAACTGAATTCAAAAGGAGCTAACTTGTTTGGGTGAGGGAATCTCAAGACAGCAAAGCAGTCAGGCTCTATGTTTATTAGAGCTCAGTGATCTTATCTATATCCAAAGAGCATCAGCTCTTCCTTGGAGCTAACTCCAGAGTACAGGTTAGAGTTATGACTGATTCAAATGCAGCATCTCTGTGGGTATGAAGGCCATTGCCCAGATGCCTACCTTCCACAATGTACATGCTACCCAATGGCTTTTAGCCCAGCTTCTGAAGACTTGAGTCAATAGAGTTTGGTGGAGTTCCAGGAGAGATTGAAATACTAGGAAAAACTTTTGAACATAGAAAATTTCATTTGCTAATTGCCCTACAAATATATATATATATAAACTCAGACACCTGCTTGCTTAGGGTGTTAATAACTGATCAAACAGTGTAACCAAAAGCAACTTGGGAAATAAAGAGTTTCTTTTACCTTAACAGTCCATCACTAACAAAACTCTGGTCAGGAATAAAGAGTACAAACCTAGTCAGAAGCCTTGGAGCTATATACAAATTATAAACTATTGAATGTCTATTTATTTACCAGACAGTTCTCATTTGCCAAAACACACATTTGATGAGGTCTCAGTTCACTCACTTTGCCTTGGTCAGGCTCTGCTTAGCCTCCATTTTCTACAATCAATACAACTTCCACAGTAAATGTGGTAATGTAAACCAGAGTGGTTCATATTTCACAACTCTTTTCCTAATAACTTTCTCTAACTCAGTATTACTTAGGTGAAAATGTCCAACCACCTTGCAAACTAAATTCAGTCTCCCTTAGAAACCAATTATAATCTCGTTGTCTTTCCTTTACTTTTCCCATTTTTAAAACAGAAACACTGTATGTGGATATGAGATGTATCTCCACATACCAATAGCATTATCAAAACTGTTTGCAATAACAGACATGTTTGTACTCCTGGGAAATCCCTTATGATTTATGATTTTTCAAATTAAAAACTAATATTATTCTGTTTTCCTGAGACTGTCAAAAAATCTGTGGCTGAATTAATGTTACTTTTTTGTATTCTAATCATATATTCTTATTATTCATTCATCTTTTTTTCAAATAACTGAATTTAATTCTATATTGAGAAGTATTCAAAATACAGGACTTTTGTGATTCATACATAAATCTCTATACTCTACATCCTGGGAAATTTCTTCAAATTTATCACAGACTTGCTAAAATATACTTACTAATTTACTAAGATCAATGTTATTAGCCCATTGCTTTATATTATTATTCTTCTTAAACTGTTATTTCAAAGATTAAAAATACATTGCTTTGTTAAATGTTTAAATATTTGTAGTCATTTATAATTTTTATAGTCTCTTTTGTTAAATATAAATGTAACAATCTAAAGAAATTGACATTCATTGGTTTAAATTAATGTATAGGAAAAATGATTCTTACAACATATATTGATGACACAAAAATAATTATTTGGGTCTTAAATGTTATAATTATTTTTAATAAAACCATATTTTAGTAATTTTATATAGAATCATAATTATTATTTGATTTAAGCATGGTAATATCAGTTTATTGCGTAGAGTCAAATATTGTAAAATGGATCATGAATCATGCAGTTTGAAATATCCCACCTAAAAACAAGATGTCTCAATACTTAAGATGTACAAATTACTTCTGAACAAATGTGAACAAATCACTCATTTCAAAGAGATGTGTTTTTGCTACAGCCACACTACTGAAAGCTACTATTCAGTCACATACATGCTGATTGAAAGTGTTTATAGATGTTTAAAAAAAAAAGAGCAATGAGATTTCTGCGTATATCTGTGTATATCTGATACCTGATGCATGGATGTTGACCTTAGGTAAATGTAAAACTTATTTAAGGTCATACTTATTTCCCATACATGGTGCTAATAAGTAATGTGCTCTCCAACTGGGCAGTTCCAGATTCCCGAGACAGTAGAATAATATTAACATTATGCTGGCTAGTTATTTAACTGGTGCTCTGTTAAGTTCTTTGTGTATTCTAGGTATTAGTCCTTTGTCAGATTACAGATAGCAAAGATTTTATTCAGTAATATAGGCTATATTTTATCTGATTATCTGCTTCCTTTTTCCTACAGAAGCTTTGAATTTATTGAGGTTTCATTTTTGACTGTTTATTATATTTCTTGGGTGACTGGAGTCATGTTTAGAAGCCATTTCCTGAGTCTATGTCATGAAATACATTTACAATATTTTCCTCCAATAAGAAAATAATTCATCATGTAATGGATTAATTAAATGAACATACATTTTGCAAAAGATTTTATATATATACATATATATATATATATATGTATATATATATATATATAACACATATATATGGTTAGCAATCTCATGAATATATGTTCAACCAACCACACTGTTATAGCACAGTTAAAACCATATAAAGCAACAGGCAATGACTGCCTACTGGCAGGAGCATCTGTGTTCCCCAGAGACGAGCTCCTGCTAGGTTTTCTAATTCCAGGTGGTCAATCTTAAACACATGGACATGAAAGAAACACTAAAAGGAGACAGTTGTGAGTGTGAGTGTGTGTGTGTGTGTGTGTGTGTGTGTGTGTGTGTATTTCTGTGTTCATTTGACAATAATACATATAGAGGAAGATGTCACAAACTTGAAAGGGACTAGTGGCCATAGAAGGAATTGGAGGGGCAGAGGGAGGAACAGAAATAATGTAAATTTAATCCTCGTGTGAATTTATCAAAACATGAAAAAAATCAGTAAAAAAAGAAAACATCAATTCTGGAAAGGTGTTGACAATATGGAATCCTTATACATTGCTGGCAGGTCTGTAAGCAAGTTTCAACTCTATTGAAATTTTTATCAAGGTTTCTTGAAAGCCAGAAGTGGATGTCCCATAGAGCCCAGCTATATAACTCTGTGGTAATTACCTAAAGATTCTGAGTCAACAAATGCCATAGATGCTTGTAAATCAGTATTTATTTTTGCATGTATTTACAATAGCAAGTTTATAGGGCCAACTTTGGTGTCTGAAAATAGAGTAACAAAGAAAATATGGTATGTACGCAAAATGGAAGGTGTTCAGTCATAAACAAAAATGTAGAAAGTGGCACTTAAAAGAGAATATATTAAGTCAATCTCAGTAAGACAGCACTTTCTCTCACTGTGGTATGCATATATTAAAAGGAAGTGAAATTGTCTAGGAGAACCAAGGAAACTATAGGAGGGAGGAGGGGAAAACTGAGAGCTTAGGAGGATTTAGGACATAGGACACATCTAAGTAACTTTGATTTCAAAGGCTTGTGAAGCTGTCATCTAGACTAGGACACATACTGAACATTTTATTGTTTCCATGATACCCCTTTACCTCAAGGAGTCACATGGCAAAATGAGCACATTAGTAAAATTTTAAGCCTTTACCTCATAAAAAGAAACTAGAAGTGAGGATAGAGAAGTTATAGAGCATCACTCCCTACATTCTGAATAATAGAATTCAAAATGATGCAGCTCTAACTTGGGAGTCCACAGATGCAGTGGGTGTTGACCTTAGGCATTCCCAACACTACTCAAGATGTTATATGGTGGTTCTGTCCTAAGATTATATTTTCTCTAGCCAGTCAAGCACTTGACACACACACAGAACTAATATGCCTCAAATAAGAAACAAGGTTTTGCTCATGAGATCAGAGATTGTTATTGGGACTGCAAAAACTAGAAATCTTTTCTCCATAATTATCATTATGTGATATATCATATTAAGCTTGTGAGTCACCTGTGTAAAGCTTTGTAGAAATTTCCAAATACCTATTCATCCTTTTTCCTTTACATTTCTAACAGTAATATTCTGAAGGTTACTGGGCTGTTTCTTAGTGATGAGTTAACATTGTTTCCTGCACTTCCTTACTGTAGAATATTCTAAATTAAAAGAAAATGATGATCAGATTTTACAGAGCTTTCCTGAACAGAAAAAGACTTTTCATGCTTTCTTTTTCCTCATGTTGCCATGTGGAATGAAAACAAAGTGCTGAGACATTCTAGAACATGGCAAGAATTCAAAGTCAGCATATTATATTATTTTAGTTTCTAGCCTATGCTTTCTTCGCTATTCTATTTCATTCTATCCCATTCTACTGCTTGCTTATTAATCTTCCAAAGTATAATGGTATATATGTGTAAATTGCATATTCAAACTTTGTCGAATTTATAAAGATAAAAATTTAAAAGTGACACAAGGATATATGTTTTCAGATGAAGAAAAGGATAATTTGTAATTTTACAGTTATAACACAAAAATATAAAATAAAAATGATGAAGTGCTTTGTTTAGATATATATCTCATATCTTTTGGATGAAGAAGAGGCTTTTAGAAAATCTTTCTTCATATTTACAAAATTAAATACAACACTATAGATATGTTTTGTTTATTATTTTAAATTTTGAATCTTCTATTTTTTTCTATTTGAATTTTCTATTCTCTGGTAGTCACAAGATAATCAGGGACAGCTCATTTCAAATGGAGAGACCGTCCCAATGGCAAGATATTTAAGGTATCCTGCTGGACTGATCAATCAAGATTCATCTCCTTGTAGTTACTTCAGCATCCTATTTTCTCTTTGCATGATATCTATACCATATTTATTTTTGTTATAAATATTCAGAGTTTATTACTTGGACATGAAATATTTTTGGGTGTTTTGCAATATTTCATAGAGACTCCTTGAAAAAGAAGATACACATCTCTGAAAGGAATTAGAGTGTTGATTGTATGAGTCACATTTGAGGACTTTCATAGAGGAAGCTCAGCTATGACTTTCTCATGTAGAGAAGAGCAATGTTTCTTAAGAAATAATCCACACAGAGGTTTTCAACACATTAGAAAGATCACAAGAGCCGGATTTCAAAGCTATCATCCAAGTTTCTGCATGACATTTCTTCATTCTAGAAGCCAACCCATAATGATGAAAAGTAGTTGTTTCATTACCAAATTTCCTGAACGTGGCTTAAAAGAAATCAGTGTTCATTTTATTCTGAACTGTGTTTGATCCAGCTTCCATTGCACATATTTTCCATTCAGCACATTTGAAAGTGGATGTGACATCAATCTGGCCTTTTCTATATAACTGCCAGTATTCAATTTAAAATAAATATGTACGAGCTCTTAAAACACAAAGAAAAATAAAAATGATATAAAGAAGCAATTATATACTACTACATAAGATTATTTTTGTATTATTGTAGATGTATACTGAAATTTGATGCATGAGAAACGTTATAAACTATAAAGTGTGATACAGATATCATGGAGAAAAGAGGTTGTTTTTAAAAGCAAATGTTAGATACCACCACATAAGCACAATGTGAAACTGGGTTAGAGAAATACAGGTAAAAAAGCAGCAGACAGTCCTGTAGTACAAGTTTAGACCAGGCCTAAGACTCAGAGGATTAAATCTCAGATATGTGTTTTCTACAATATAAATGCTATATTTGTTCTTCAAAGTGTTTCAGAGAAATCTGGTAGAAACAATTTTTTTTTTTTTTTTTTTTTTTGGTTTTTCGAGACAGGGTTTCTCTGTGTAGCTTTGTGCTTTTCCTGGAACTCACACTGTAGCCCAAGCTGGCCTTTTACTCACAGAGATCCGCCTGGCTCTGCCTCCAGAGTGCTAGCATTAAAGGTGTGTGCCACTACTGCCCAGCGAGACAGTTCTTAAATAGTGATCCCTTCAAAGATATCCCCAAAATCATCTTACCTCACTAAATGCACCCTTACATATTTTTAATAATAAGCTTCTAAATTAAAAATTATCTAATAAATGTGGAAGTTACCATTATACCCACGATTAAGATTGAATTTCATAACAATATAAATAGATACTGAAACATCAATATTCCGTATCAGTTCTTTAAATTCTGTATTTATTTAGAGGAAGTACAAAAGATTAACTCCAGGTTGACACATCCCACTACACAAATTCACAGGGAAAGAGAGGCTTTGCAAGCAAGAAAACAACACTCTCTGCAAAACTAAAATTAAATAGCATGGCATGTCCCATAGTAATATGATTCTGGTGAGTGGAAAAATAGTTGTCAAAGTTGTACAAGTTGCATGATAAGAAGGGAGACTGGAATACCTGAATTCTTTTGGGAGGTGGTGGTTGAACCTCCGTGGAATGTTCAATGCTGTTCAATGCTGAGCTTTTCATCTAGTGAAGGAGAAAAATACCTATGAATTTTAAAAAGCCTTGACCATCCCATCTTCCAGGAGAAATCCTTGTCAAAGTGTGATCTGAAAATAGTCTAATCAAGTACATTGCAAATTCAGCAGTTTTTCCCTCAGGAAAAGAATTCTTCCTGACAAGTGAACACTGGGTTTTATTTTTGCCTAGGGATTTGTTTTCATAGAAAATTTTATTTACTATAAATAAATCTTACAATATAGGAAAATCACAGAGAACCTAAAATAAGGTCAATTTTTATGCAAAATGTAGGAAGTGCTTGATTGTTTTTATGATTGTTTTCTCTAAATGTAATCTGAATTTGTCATCATAAAATGCCTATGACTTTTATATTATGTACCTATTTCCTTGATTACACATAGTATCTTGTCAAAAAAAGCATGCAATGCCAGGACATCAGTGTGTGTGTGTGTGTGTGTGTGTGTGTGTGTGTGTGTGTGTGTGTGTGTGTGTTGATAAACAAATTGGTCCATTTCCCCCTAACTTTTACTTTGTTATATAAATAGTGAATCCTTTAGAATAAAAACTCTGAGGATAAATGTAAATATTGTATATTATTACTAAGGTATTATAATATGTGCTCAATATTTGTGTGTGTTTGTGTATGTTTGCATGTAAAGATGATTTATTGTAAAATGGTTCGAGATTCCTATTATTTGTATAATGAAATGATATGAGGTGAGTCTTTTACCTATATTGCATTCTATTTATGTAATATTAAGTATCAGTTTATGAAATATAGCTGACACAATCCATGAAATAAAGCTAAGCATGGAAAACAACTGGTGAAATATGAGAAGGGTGGGATACAAAAATGGTTGGGGCTTGTTTGTGTTTGCTTGGTAATTTGCTGTAGGAAATGAATCAGAGATCCCTCATATTCTAGGAAAAAGCTCTCCCAATTAATTTCATTCCTTGAACTCCAAAACAGTTTGTGAAATGTAAGAAGACATCTCAGTCCATTGAAGTGTTCATTACTATCTGAATATTTTCACTAAAGCCCATGAAAAAAGCTCAAGACTGGTAACACAAACACACATGGAATTTCAGAGCTAAGGAGATTAAACACAAGGAAATCCTTGGGCAGACAGCTAGTTTACATGAGGAACTCCAGGCCAACAGCGAACCTACTGTTTCAATACATAAAATCATAAATGAATGTGAGAATGGATAATATTGATGGAGATAGCACACTGCTGTTTTATTGTTATTTTTATTTGAATTGGGTTTTGTTTTGTTGAGCATTTGTATAAATCTGCTCTAAGTAGAAACACAGCAGTTTCTTATAGGATTAAATCAAGTCACTCCTCTGCTCAAGCCATCCAATAACTGATCCATTTGGAGTTAAATAAAATCTGCACAGTATTCACAGATTGTGGCTTCTCTCACTAATCTAGATTCATATTCTGCCTCTCCCCACCTCTCATGCCCCTCTTGCCCTCTTAGTCACCCAAATATACCCAGAGGTTTCCTTCCAATGGCTCATGTTCTTCCTTACTGAGTTTGTCTATTTCAGGGTCTCACAGGGACGAGTGTATCCTCACAATAGTGGAATGTACTAAATTGCCCCTTCAGGTGTTTTTGGTGCATTCTGCAGAAAGCCACCCTGTTTGTTTCTCACCTCAGTTGTCCTATATCCTTTTATTTAATTTGGGCTTTGAATGTTGTAGAAAGCAGCACTTTGGTGAGACGGGTGAGTTTTTGGTAGGTAAGGGTTATTAGAAAAAAAAAAACTTAGCATATGTAAGCCATTTTAGAAATAAATATTGGACCCAATAACCTTTCATTTGCTTTCTGCTTCTCAACCTCAGTGACTGAGAATGTTCTCCTCCATCAGTATGTCCCAACCATGATACACAGTGCGTTTACAGACCCCACACAACAGGGTCAGGTAACTAGGAACTGAAACTGTAGGTTACAGTAGCACCCCCTTTAACTTTATTATGTGAACCCTTTTTCTAAACTAGCATTAAACAAACAGTATTCTGTTTACCTATTTCCTTTATTCCATGCTGTTTATTCTCACCTGACTTATTTCTGTTGATGACTTAGCAGTGTTTTATGACAAATCCATTCTCAATGACATCATAGTACAGCCAGGCAGCAACGTTTTTATTAATCAGAAATCACTCACAGACCAAATGGACGTTTCCTATTGTCCATTGCTTAAAGAAATGCAAAAATTCAGTGTTAAAAACAAAACAAAACAAGAAATAAGAACTCACAGTGAAATGTAATGCATAAACCCAGTGGTTTTAAGGATATATTTTCAAATACGAACCAGGACATGGTAAGCAACAACTTTCCCTTACTCACAAATTCATGAAAAGATAGATAGGAAATGTCTTCAAAAAACGAATGTACATTGGCTATGGACTGAATATTTAATGACCCAACCCAAAGCACAGCTTTTAGAGAAGGGAGTCCTGGAGTCAGGTGATCAAAGTAAAGACATGAAGCCATGGATTGGAGGCCTCATTATCAGAGAGGATAGCACAAACTTCTATTTTTTCCTATGCTCCTCAGCTTGGTGAATGTATGAGGTGCATATGTTGCTAACAAAAATGGTCTTCATGAAGATTGAGTTAATGGGAGGCTTGACCTGGGGCTTTTCTGGTTCCAGAATATTCAGAAATAAATGTCTGGTGTTAGTTCTCCAGTCTTTGGAAGTTTTGTTAAAGCATCTCAAACTAACCAAAGAATAAGTTTATTCACACCAAAAGAATGTCCTTTGGACCTGAAAGATACAGCAAGAATCCTTTTACAGTTACAGTAATATTCTCACAGTTTCTAAGTTGTATAACAGTGCTGATGTCCATACGATATTGTCTCTTTTTCCATCTCTGAAATACATGTAATGCCATTCTGTTTTGGAATGCATTGTTCTACTTCTACATATTGACCAAGCCAGAATTCTATTTATTGTCAAAATTTTTCAAAAATGACCTTTTAAACACTGAAATTTCACCTAAAAAATTAGCTGTCTACGTTTTATCTGTTTGAAAGTGTACGACTTTTGTAATAAAAAAATAAGTTTACCCACAATCTTTGGTCTTAAATATCTATAGGACAGATTAAAATCTATTTTATCAGAGAAAGAAGCAATAAATTCCTCCCATGGGCCTTCTCTATTAGTAGTGGTGCTGAGCTGTGAATAGACCAAGTAGAAGAAATATGCTCTTCTGCATGTAAGTCAAAATTGACATCAGCTCTTGTAGCTGTTATACTAAATCCCAAGTGCATTTTCTTATAAAAAGCATATTATTCCCTCACATATTTGGAGGTAAAAGTCCAATATTTGTATCAATGTGCTAGAATCAAGGGACAGGCACAGATCTATTCCCCTGGAGGCACAGAGAGTCATCCCTTGCAGTTTTCCTTGGCTGGTAGTTCACTCTCTTATATCTCTGGTTGCACTTTACCACCTCCTCCTCTTCTCTTTGTGTGTGTATATATCTAAACCTATTCTCTAGAATACTGACTTCTTCTACATTATTCTTAAGGGCCTAAAAATGCAGTCTTCTTTTGCATAGAAATCAGTTGGTACTTGCCTCACAGTGTAGGCTTACATTACTTTTCTTTCTTTACCTTTAGTTTTCAACATGTTTTTGAAATGTGTCTTTTTCAATATGTATCTTTGAGAGATGTTTTCCCCTTTATAATACATTGTGATCTTAGCTGGTGTTTGTATTTCCCAACTTGAAAGTAGTATCTTATCACCTGCATCAAGAATTTCCTTTTCCCTCATTTTACTAAATAAGGTGTCATATAGCTGTTCTCGTGGGATGTTACACTGGTGTGTGTTTGTGTGTGGTTTAAATAAGGTTTGCCCCATTATTCTCAGGACCCTGAATACTTGACCCCAGTTGAGGGTGCCATTTGGGTAAGTTTAAGGGGTGTTGGTTTTGCTGGAGAAAGTATGTCACAATGGGCCAGCTTTGGGATTTCTACAACCATGTGCCATTGCAGGTGTACTATCCCTGCTTCCTGTTTACAGTTCAGGATGTGAGCTTGCAGCTGTGATCCCCAACCCCCTGCTACCTGCTACATCCACCTCATCATCATGAGTTATCATACTCTGGACCTGTAATACAAATAAGGTTTTTTTTATATGTATGTTGCCATGGTCATGGTGTTTTACTACAGCAATAGAAAAGTAAGTAAGATTGTATCCCTTTCCATAGCCGAGATTTATATTTGATATGAAAATCTGACCCAATAAAACAGCAGCTGTACATTGTCTGATAACCTCCATCTTTTAGCTTGTAAAACTTCCTTCCACCTATTACAAGGTTTATACTACATTTTAAAATTTTTTATTTATAAAATTCAATTAAATTCCAAACCTGTGAACTTGAGACTTTCAAGCAATTAAGAGAGTCAGAGCTCTCCTGGCAAGGGGAATGATAATTTTCCTACAGTAAATTTCCTACTAGCTGTTGGTAGGGTCTAACAAACCAAGAGGGTTGCTAAGAAATCGGCCATGTTCTAATTCTTTATGGAGGTCAGAGTCAATATGTTAGTATCTGTTTTGCTTTCTTTCTCAGTATGTATAATTAAAGTATTCTGTACATAATAACTTAAAATTTTGAGAGAAATAAAATCAGTTCTCATTTTAAGAAAGGACAATAACTAGGCGTAGTACCATGGGGAAATGCCCTGCATTCTGGATGTGACCAGAACCATATTCTTTATTATACATTCCACAGGATGCAGAGCTCCATGGGGATTCTCCACACTGGCAGCCCTGACAGCTCCGACACTCCTTAACAGGACGTGCTGTCAGATTTTCCTTCGTGTTTTTTTTTTTTTTTCATCTCTTCTCATGTTGATTCTTCGTCTAAATTGTTTCTTTTTTTCTCTTCTCTCATTTCTTAAAACAATAAAACATAAAATCATCCCAGCAGGAAAGGACAAGTGCCACACAAAACTCTCCTGTGTTCATCTCAGTCGAGAGTCAAAGCACGGACCTGCACGATACCGTGCCGAATTCTGCCTATTGTAGTGAGCAGAAAATTAGAGATGAAAAAAATTACCTGCAGGCTCCTCTCAATGTTCACACTCGTTGTGGTATTTTGGTATTATGATCAATCTTTCCTAAGGATGATAGTGAAAGGCTTTGAACTCTGTATAAAATGACAAAATATTGATTTTTGCTAATAAATTGGAAGCTTTCTGTATAAAGTCCCCGCCATAGACTATATAGTATCCTGTATTTACTAACCTCATCTTGATAATATTTTACAGGAATATTTTACACCGGAAACTACTCATGGAATTATGACACTATTTGCAAAGAGAGGTTCGTTTTTTCAATGATTATGCACATTGTAATAAGCAGAAAGATTTTTTTTATTTAAAAGACTTTCATAGAGAATGAGTTGCTAAGACAAAAGGCATAAATGTTATCAATTTAAAACAATCTGAAGATAAAACCAAGAACTTCTAATTCTGGTTTCTCAATCATCTTCCTCCAAATATTTCACTCTCACTTTTTACAGACCTTTTCTTTTCTCTTTCTATGTATCCTCAAAAAAAAAATCACTGAAACCTAAGATAGGAAGGAAATGAAATTTAGCATTTTAAGTCTTAAGATAAAATTCAGTGATAGTGTGCTTGCCTAATAGTAATAAGGCCTTGGGCTCAACTCCAAGAAAGGAGAGAAAGACAGAAGACAGTCAGACAGGTCGCTTAGGTGGGTCTATCCTTGCCTGGGGAGAAAGCACAATCAGTGAAGGCCTTGCCCTTTAATCAACCAGAGTTTGCTGCCTTTAATCTACATAAAGAGCCAACAAGGGAAGCATTTACTTGTAATCCCAGCAAGCAGAAACAGGAGGCTCCTGGGGGTCCGTTGGCTAGCCAGTTGACAAATCTATGAGCTCCATGGTAGTGATAGGCTCTGTTTCAGAAAAAAGAGAGATGGTACCTGAAAAGGGATATCTAAATTTGAACTCTGGCTCACAAGTGTCTGAATTTTCACCCACAGGAGTGCACACACACACACACACACACACACACACACACACACACACAGAGGGGGGGGTGAGGTGGGGAGAAATGGTTTATGTAGTTTTTGACTGCTGTGTCAATTAGAGCATTAGAGTCAATATGAATACATTCAAGCACCTTGGTCATTTATTTTAGGGAAAACAGAAACTGAATGTGCATTCCTGAGTTGGACCCTTGCTTTCCTTTCTTACTTGGTAGGGTTGAGGAACGAGAAAAGGAAGCTTTTTAACTACAGTTTCTCTATCCATTAAATAAGAACAATAATATTCATTCACTGAATAGTTGTCAGCCATCTATGAATTTTATACTTCCTTATTAACTTTGTATCCTCCTTAGTTAGTTATGTAATTATTTGGTCAAAGATGATAACTAACCTGGAGATTATATAGAATTTTAGCATATTATTATCATTAATTTGTGGTTGGTAGAAACAACACAAATAGTAACTGTTTCACTGTAACACACCTTATATTCATCACACCACCCACAAGGATACATGTAATTTGAGTGTGACATATTCATTTGCAGACAAAGTGTACCTATACTTAGGTATACATGTTATTTTAACACATGCATCACATCTTTGTGGTTAAAATTTTATGAAGTCAGATGTAGAAATCAATTTTTCAAAAGTAAATTTGGAAACAATGCAGTGATTAAAATGTGGGTGAGAACTAATGGTATAGCAGGAAGACCAGTATAAAACACAATAGTTTATATTACTAATCCAAAAGTGTTTCAGTATTAATCCAGTCAGAGGATAAACTGGTGTAGAGCAGGCAATTGCCAGCAGACAAGTTCTGTATAGGTTTCTTCAGTTATTGCATACGTGTGGGCAGAGATGGATTGTCAGGTTTTTCCACCTGTGTTTATAAAATGAATAACATCTCAATACATAAAGTGTTTTCTTTTGAAGCAATGAAACAAGATTCACTTTGTTCCGAATAAAATCTCCAGTTTGGCTAAAATTAGAGTCCCTGTCTTTTCTCTCAACCCACGTTCCTGCAGGTGACACCTGGAAATTTTAATGGTACTCTATGGATACAGAGGCTGAGGAAATTGGGGCCATTTAGGAAATTACTGATCTCATGGCTACTGTCACTACTCTGAGCACTAAAGTTCCTCTTCTGTGATTTGGGAGTACTCTTCAGCACCTACACACCTGCAGCACATGACGTACCTCGTCTATAGGATAAAACCTCAGGCCATTTAATTCTTCATCACATTAATATTCTGTGTCTACAACTTTTTTTTCTAATCATGTAGTTTGAAAAATAAAACAAATAAAAGTAGCTTTTATTTGTTACAGCAAAGTAATTTATTTAATCTAACATAGAACTTAACACATTTTTCCTCTATCTTAAGCAGAATAAGAATGTATTGTTTGTCCTCTAACAATATTCATTTTTAAAATATTTGAATTTACAATAAGTAATTGAATTAAATTATACACACTGTAAGGGTTATTTGTTCCTTTAACATAGAAACTTTAGTAAGCAAGTTTTGCATTTCTATGCGTAATGGATTATCCACATATACTTCCATAACTATTGAGTGTTTCAAATAAATATATTGCAATTGGCACATTATTTTATCATGTAAGTCATACTTCCAGTAATCCAAAATCACTTTAACACTTTAGCTATAATTTTGTTATTTGTGATTGAAATTATTCGCCGTGAAAGGAGATAGTTTTCCAGTCTCTCCATCATGGGGAGAATTGTGCTTCAAGCTTACTGTGCCATCAGCTAGATCCAGCTGCTTAATTAATTACCAAACTTACACTTCCATGTCAAGAAAAATTTAGGTTTAGTGCTATAGGATTTTCTGCTGCAGTGATTCTGCTTGTCTACTCCTGTGTCAAATTCTGTAATAGTTATTCTCATGACAGAGTTCATAGGGGCTTCTCTATTCAGTGGAATTCAAAAGGCAGGTTTCCCCCAAGGATTTCTGAGTGCCAAGCTGACAAAATACCAGGGAGGTTTTTCTTTCTTTTTTCAGGGTCCTCTTTTCACCTCTTTCCTTTTGCTCTTTTAAAAATCCAGCAGAAGAGGAAATACAATTTCAAATTTACATAAAACTGACAAACACATAAGCTTATATTAAACTAATCGTTGCTGTTTATATTAAATGTCATGAACTTAAGTAAACAATATGTAGATGGGACACAATGGTTGAATATCATAGTTCTTCTGGATTTCACTGTCTTGTTCTTGATAGACATATTTCATTAAGACTCTCACTTTCAAATAAGCATGTAATTATCGACAGCAAACTATATGATGCACTTAAATAGCCTGTCTACAAATATTCTGTGACTCTGATATTCAAAAGGAGAGACAAAGCTTCAAACCTGCTCCCGAGTCCCTGAGTTTCCTGAGAAAATATGTGGATATTTCAGTTATTGCCAAGGCTAACTTTTCCCAACCCCAAGGTTTTTTGCTAAAATCTGTCTTTGTGTTTGTCCTTTCTACCAAAAGGAGTTTATGTTTTGTACCTTTCACATTGAAAGTTTAAGCTAATTTTCCAAAGAAAGTACAAGGGCTGTAGTTATTTTCTTATCTTTATCTACACTGTTTGAATTGCAGTTATTTTTCAGAGAAGGTAGAATGACAGAAGACATTTTTTAATAGAAAATGAGCACACAGGTTTTTAGAGTATGTGAGTGTGTTTGTGCTCACATGTGTAAGTGTTGACACAGTGTATGCCACAATGTATATGGAAATAGAAGCCCAATTACAGGACCTCATCTTCTACCTTACTTGGGACAATGACTTTCTTTGTTGTTTTTAGTTTTTGTTTTGGTGCACACCATTGTATATGTCCAGTTTTCTGTCTCAATCACTTCAGAAATTCTCCTGCTCCAGTTCCAGGCTTGACACAGGAGCACTGAGGATTACTGAGAAGAAAGCCTGTCTTTAACTTGGTTCCAGATTCAAATCCCAGTCAGCATTCTTTCAAGACAAGCGCTTTAAATACTGAGCCCTTTCCACAAGCCAAGAAATGTTTTCAAGAATCAGGATCTTAGAATTGTTTACAGATTGAAGATTAGTGAGTTATAACCTATCACCCAACACACTGATACTATTAGTTAGAGCTATTTATATGATTAGAACTTTGAGTGGAGACTGACCCACTCATTGAAAAACCTAATTGTGTGGGGGTAACTGGATCCCAGGGTGGGTGTAGCAAAGCGCCCTTGTCCTCCCCCACTATGGGCATGGACAGCATCTCTAGTTACAAAGGTTAAAAATACATAGAGGCATGGCCCCAGCAAGATATGAAACAAATAGACAGTCTATACAAGTGTTCCTTGAAGTGGAGTATCGGTGAAATTCCAGGCAGTAAACAGAAGCCTGCCTGAATTCACAGTATATTCACACAACATAGCCACCCAGTCTCAGACTCAGATGAGGAACACAAAATATTGGAAAGAAGGCAAACCTTGGTTCCCTTGAGAGAACTCCTGGAACTCATTATTTTCTTTGGGATTTCCCAAATTCTCTGTTCTATTTTGCCATGGTAAGTACATGTTGGGGAAAGTAAAATAATTTGAATATTTTCCATGAATAATGTGCTTTGACTCAGAGTTGGCAATGATTTCTAGAGACTCAAAACTTTCCATGATAAGACCACCTTAAATGTCAATGCTCCTTTCTCAGTTAACCATCTCCAAAAACATCCTCACAGATAGTTCAATGAGTCTATCTCCATTAACTTTGATACCCAGGTGATATCAAGGATATTAAGTTACCATTATAAAGAAAGTTGATATCTTAGGGGAATGTTCTACCTAAGAAGGTTGGTAATAGGTATTACCTTTTCTTTTGGTTTTATTTCTCCTCTAGCTATCAATTAATTTGATAATATCTGTCTACATAGTTGGTGGAAGTCACCTTAGAAATAACCTAACAGACACACTGGGACATGGTATTTTATAACCATCAAAACATCCTTTATTTTGGTCAATTTATTTTATAAAATTTGTCATAATAGTGTAGATGAAATTCTAAATAGTCTTAGTAAACAAGAAACACAGAGCCAAATACAGAGGAAAATAGCCAAAGAGATCAGAGAGTCACAACTACCTTATCTTACCACCTTGCTGCCATCACTTTCCCAGAGAGAGAACTTCTTCCTGTCTGACTTGTCTTTTTATTGCCTTTCTGTTCTGCCTTCTCATTGGCTCTAAACCCAACCACATGACTTCCTCATCACTGCCTGTCTATACATACCTCCAGGCCTCTATGGCTGGTACTGGGATTAAAGGTTCATCTCACCATGCTTGACTATGTCCTTGACCACACAGAGACTCTGCCTGCCATGTGATCAATTCAGGGCATGTGCTACCACCGCCTGACTCTGCTTATGGTTTGCTTTGACCTCTGATCTCCAGGCAACTTTATTTATTAACATACAAATAAAATCACATTTCAGCACAAATAAATATCACCATATAATAGGCACTTTAATGCTATGATTCAGTATTTAGTAAACTTGCTTCTTTCTCCAACAGCTAAGATTCATGGATCTAGGAGATAAAGTCTAGGATTGAATGACACATATCTTAATGTTCATCATCATGATTGTGTTGCAAAAATTTTATCATTTTGTTTCCTTTACCACATTCTATATTTCTTAGAGATCATATCGATAGAGGATATGATGCTTCCACTGTGAGACAGAGCAAACATTCTACTGAACTGAGAGTTCTATTATCACAAAACCTCTAGGAATTCCTCTTGTGTATCTCATTACACAAAGGGAGAAGTTGATTTTGCTGGATAAAGTGATCAACACACTTCTCATGGGTAATTGGACCATCATTCCACAAATATGCAGAAAAGGGGTAATATATTTAGAGTATAGAAGGTCTGTTTGTAGATCTCTTTTTAATCACTACACCTTAGTATCACTAATCTTGTTAAAATTAGTGAAAAACAAGCATAATGTAATCCACACAGGATTAATATTATGCCTGGCACATCAGGAATAGTGGTTTGCTTTTCCTTACCAAATAAATAGCCAGAATTCTTTGAGAAGCTCACTGAAGTGAGAATAATTCAGAAAGGAGAGTATACAAATGTAATTGTAGATACTTGCTTTGACATTGTGACTTATTGTACAATTGAGTTTTATAACTGTCATGTTTATTTTCTCATTTTTATAGTATTTATATTGAATATATTGATGTATTATTATTCTAATATCTGTATGATGTATGTGTATATAGAAATATATATTTACTGATTAGTATGTACATAGTTTATTACTCACAGAAATAGTTTCTGATGTTCAGTGGCTCAACTTAAAATCTTTTGAGTTAACAAGTGTACAAAGGCAATATATGTGTAGTAGAAAATATAGTTTGAATTTTGAGCTTTAACCTTGTTCTAGTAGTAGGAAATAATATAATCTTTTATGATGCTAGTGGCCAAATGTTTGCAAGTGGAGTGAATTAATATACAATATACTCCGTTGCTATACTGTAATGTTTGGTAAACATATTGAATTTATTTGTACTTATATTTCAATCAGCAATGGGTTGATTTTTAATATATCCCAATTTTAAGTCAACCTGCTTCTCTATATAAAATGTTTTCCTTCTACTATTCTGTTATGATACATATAACGATTTGACAACATCATAATGTTTATATATTTTCAATTTAGGATCACAGTAGATAATTGACAGAGTTTCAGTGAGACTAATATCCATCACTCAAAGTCTTTATCTTCTTTCCTGGGAACTTAGTGCATTTCCACCTTGATGAATAGCAATCATATTATGTTGCCCAATTGTTTATTAATTTACTCTTCCTTTTTGAATAAGTATGGTTTAAGCTAAGTTAATAAAATTCAAGTGATGCTTCATTAATAAATGTGCACTCACAAGTTATAAAGCAGATCTATGGTGCCAAAAGGGCAAGAGCTGACCTATGTACAGAAACAATATGAAATGACATTCTTTTATAATAAGGCTAGAATCATTTTGTTTCAAGAATTGCTGGGAGGGATGTGGAGTAAATTGAAAGGAGACCCACTTAATACAAAAGAATCCTAGAACAAGTTTCACAGTAGATTATGCTGTGAATAATAATGTCAAAGTAGCTCTCTACCACTTCCATATAAAATGACATTTTGCAGCATTAATTTAACCAGTTTCCAATTATTTTAAGCTCTCTTATTTATGTTAAACTTTAGCAGTATGCAGTAGTAGCTGACCGTCTTGAGATTTCAGAAGGTAGTGGAAGGCTGGGTTCCAATCACTACAGTTTGATAACAGTTATTCAAAGACTCAGTTTCTTCGGACTGTTAGAGTACCTATCTGTCTTCCCAAACTTACCCAGAAAAGGAGGATATCCAAATGTTGCAGAACATTTGTTTACACTGTGTGAAGATGTGTCACTATGATTGGTTCAATAAAGAGCTGAATGGCCAATAGCTAGGCATGAGAGAATATGCAGGACTTCCAGGCAGAGAGGAACTCAGGGTTAGAATCTGGCATGGCAAAAGACACCAGCAAGACACTGAGGAAGTCAGACATATGATACAGAGGAGAGGTAACTGAGCCATGTAGCAGAAAGTAAATTAACAAAAACAGGTTAATTTAAATAAGAGCTAGTTGGGAAAAAAACCTAAACTAAGGCCAAGTTTCATAACTAGTAAAAAGTCTCCATGTCTTTATGTGTGAGCTGGTAGCACAAAGAAAAGTTCATCTACATCCAACCGAAAGGACAAGGTGTTCTTGGGCCAGAGATAATTCCAGGGTGATTGTTGTACTCAGATCAACAGAAATGCAAAGCAAATCTGGCACCACAACATACTCTCCCATCATTTCCCACAAAGCTATAATCTAATATGCCAAGTTTTGTCTTCAGTAAGAACTGTAAGAATTACTTGCTAGCTGGGACACATCCTTCAAAACCAACAGGGCTGCCTTTCATACTGGCTTGGAACCTATTTCAGTCTCTTTAGCATCTGTATTATTGACACTTATTTTCAAACATATGGCTATAAAACTCATTTCTTCAAAAGTAAGGTGATTGGTAAATAAAAGACCAACTGATGACATCTGTAACCCAATTTTCATTTGTGGAAGAAATTATCAATTCTTCTCTTTCAGCTTTACAACAGTTTTGTGAGTCTTATTTCTATGCTCCCATTTCTCTGTGAAGTGCAAAGTCAAATGACCCACCAGGTCAAGGAGCATCTGTGTCCTACAGTATGGCTTAGAAAGAGGACTGAGCTGCAGAGATGGAGACTTGCAGTATTACAAGAATCTTAAATGGTCTTATTAATAAAATCAAACCTGGAGCCAGGTATTGGGGTGAATGCTGGAAAATCAGAGAAGTAGAACATGCCACAGCAACCTCACCTCGCCAATTCCTCAGCTGATCCTGTTTTCTCAGACTGGAAGCTTCTGTGTCCTCATCCAAATGAATCTCAGCTGAACTGCTGCTCCAAAGCCTAAAAGCTTAACCAGGGCAAAAGCTTCTAGTTTCTGGTCCTCACGCCTTATATACCTTTCTGCTTTCTGCCATTACTCCCTGGGATTAAAGGCTCACTTTCTGGGATTAAAGGCATGAGTCACCATGCTTGGCTATATTTGAACACACAGAGATCCAGGTAGATCTCTGCCTCTGGAATGCTAGGATTAAAGGTGTGTGCTACCACTGCCTATCCTCTATGTTTAATATTGTGGCTTTTCTGTTCTCTGACCCCAGATGAGTTTATTAGCGTGCACAATATTTCAGAGAACACAATACCACCACACTTGTAGTGTGTCCCAAGTTTCCATCAAGATGCCCTTCCAGGCAAAGTACAAGGGAAGCATTTCATGAGTACACTGAACTATCACATTCATTTACATTGATTTTATCACCCCAAATAAAACAATAATTTGTTCATATCAGGGAATAATTTACAGATTTTAACCAATTAGAAAATACTCAGCTAGAAATCCTGCATATATCTTTAGAATGCTACTGTGCTCTTCATAGTGAAGATTTTCTTAGATTTATCAATGTTTGTAAAGTTTATTATTGAGCTACTTTTTCTGTTACTGAATATAACAAATTTAAAAACAAACAAACATAACCATTTTCCTTATTTGCTATTGTTTGTGAGGTTTTATTTTTTTTAAGGAAACTTGAATCATTCAATGAATAGTTTTGTAATTCTACCATCTGCATAAAACATTAAACAATTTATAATCTCTCCCACAACCATGAATCAAGTTACAGAAGATTATGTGTTTGTGTTTATGATGACATCCTTGATAGAAAAGTCATAAAAATCTATGGCCATAAGTAATGACTACATGTAATAAGATGAGAGAAAAAAGCAATACAAAAGCTAAACAAATAAAGAAGTAGGAGCTTGAAACTACACATGTATTTAACAGACATTACAAGAGGTAAATTTTTATATCAATCACATCTTTGGCAACTGTCTGGTATATTATAATTCTGTAGCTATTTAATAACTTTCTTATAAAAATGCACAAATAATTAATTAAAAGACACTTAGGTGTCTTTCGTGTGTGTGTGTGTGTGTGTGTGTGTGTGTGTGTGTGTGTGTGTGT
>CABHPR010115084.1:0-11320 GCA_902168415.1 Peromyscus melanophrys | reverse complement strand
TGTGTGTGTGTGTGTGTGTGTGTGTGTGTGTGTGTGTGTGTGTGTGTTAACTTACCTTGATAAGGTCACTCTTCTCAGGAGAATTTAGAATGCAGCTTCCTTTTTAAAAAAATATTTATTTTTATTTCATACATGCATTGGGCATTGGTGTTTTGCCTGCATGTCTGTCTGTGTGAGGGTGTCAGATGCCCTGGAACTGGAGGTACAGACAGTTGTGAGCTGCCATGTGAGTGCTGAGAACTGAACCCAGGTCCTCTAGAAGTGCAGCCAGTGATCTTAACCTCTGAGCCATCTCTCCAGACCCTAGAGTGAAACTTTCAATACTGTTGTTTGTTTTGTTTTTGATTGAGACAGGGTCTCACTATGTAGACCAGGCTGGCCTAGAACTCAGAAATTCACCTACCTCTGCCTCTGGAGTTCTCAGCAAAGGCATGCACCACCACGCCTGGCCCTCAATACTGTTTTAAGATCTTCAGAAGTTCCTTAAAAAGTGGAAATAGGCTTAGCGTGGTGGTGCAAGCCCTTAATCCCAGCACTCCCAGGCAGAGACAGATGGATCTCTGAGTTGTAGGCCAGCCTGGTCTATGCAGCCAGGTCCAGGACAGCCGGGCAGCATAGTGAGGCCCTGTCTGAAAAAACCAAAAACGACAAACTAAGGGCCAATAAATCACACTAAAGGAAGTCTAGGTACTTGGGGGGCTCAAACTGGGAAACAGAGGCCAATTCCCAAGGTTAAAAGGTTCTCACTCATCACGCATGACTCACTGTGGTGAGAGAAAGCTTGATTTTATAAGGTAAAAGGGGGACACTGAGAGATAGGACGTAAACAGATTCCCTGAAATCCACGAGGGAAATTAACCTTGTTTCCTTCACAGCCACCTCCGCTATCTGCAGGTGGTGTGAATTACACCTGCCCAGGTCTTAGTAGTAAAGTGAAACAGCTTTTGGGTTGCTGTGGATTTTAGGAGGTATTCTGTGACACTGTCTGTTACCATAACAAACACCCCAAACCTTCAACTGAAAGAAAGAAAGGTTTGGGAGGTGTCAGTCCACGACTGACTGACGGGCAGGTTGCTTTTGTGTCAACTGCAAAAGTACATCATGGTAAGGACTGGAGGGCTGAGGGGTTGAAGGGAAGGTTCAGACCGAGAGCACTTGCGGCACAATCCCGAGAAGCTGAGTTCCAGCCCTGGTGGTTACGTAACAAGCTGGGCACTCTGTGCACACCTGTAACGCCAGGTCGGAGCGGGGTGGAGAGAGGAAGACCGACCGGCAGGTTTGCTGGCTTCCAGGTTAGGGAGAGACCCTGCCTCAAAGGGACAGTGGAGAGTGATGGGAGATACATGATGCTTTCTTCTGGCCTCCTGCATTTCTACTCTGTCTGTCTGTCTCTCTCTGTCTCTGACACACACACACACACACACACACACACACATACGACTAAAAATTATAGCAAACCCACCTACCTGGAGTTAGCATGCTTTCTGGGAGAACCTGATTATCTAGTTTCCAGGTTCACAGTATTTGTGAGTAGAAACCACAAGTTAGATTTAAAGAACGACCTTGTAGGCTTAGCACAACTGCAAACCAGGAGGCAAAGGGAACAAGGCTCAAAAGCACATCCCATTCTTGAATGGTTGATGGATGGATAGACGGAGGGTCTGGATGCATACTGACATATACAAATGGCCTCAGCTCTGGGCAACTTCCTCCACCTGGAGCTAGTCTACCACTGCTTTCTTTGACCCCTGCCAGGCACCCTACAAATGGCTTGTAGGGTGAGATACCAATGGTCTTCGCAGTTGTCACAGCTTATAGCCAGCTGAGATACAGCTGTGCCCAGATGAGACCAGTAGCAGAACCACAGTCTGCCAGTAGTCAACACTGGTTTTCCACCTTGTTCTTTGAGACAGGGCTGCTCACTGGTACCCAGAGCTTGCCAGTTAGGACAGGTGAGCAAATCGGCCAGGGAGCTGCCTCTCTTCACTTCCCCAGCTAAGATTACAAGCGAGCACCACCACCAATGCAGCTTCTTGCCCATGAGCTGGGGCTTGAACCTATGTCCTCCTGCTTGCCAGCAAGCACATTTTCCAAAGAGCTAGCTCTCTAGCCTTATTAACTCACTTAAAAATATTTATTTGGCTAGGTGTGGTGGTACATGCCTTTAATCCCAGCATAGACTCGGGAAGATCTTATTGAGTTCCTAGTCAGTCCAGGCTACATAAAAAGACCCAGTCTCAAAAAAGTAAAATTCAACCAATAAAAACAAAAAAGATTTATTTATGTGTGTGTGTTTATATATGCCATGTACATGCAGGAACCCAGGGAGGCCAGAAAAGAGTGTCAAATTCCCTGGAACTGTAGTTACAGACAGCTGTGAGCCACCAGATGGGTGCCAGGAATCGAACCTAGGTCCTCTGCAAGAGCAGTAAGTGCTCTTAACTTCTGACTCATTTTTCTGGCCCCACATTCTTTTATGATATTTGTTCCTTTTTTAAAATTTTGAGTCAGGATCTCATGTATTCTGGGCTGGCCTTGAACCTGATATGTACCCGGAGGATGACCTTGAACTTCTAATACATCTTTCTCCACTTTGCTGTGGAACAATCTTTGTACACTGTGAATACGTATTACTCTCACTGGTTAATAAAGAGCTGACTGGCTGATAGCTGGGCAGGAAGAGATTGGGCAGGAGAGCCAGACTAGGAGGACACTGAGAAGAATGGCAGAGTCTGAGGAGTTGCCAGTCAGATGCAGAGGAAGCAGGGCATGCACAAAATGTGGTAACATGCAATGAGCCATGTGGCAGCAATAAAGGAATAGAAATGGGTTAATTTAAAGTGTACAGCTAGTTAGTATCAAGACTAAGCTAATGGCTGAGCATTTATAATTAATAATAAGTCTCTGTGTGGTTATTTGGAAACTGGTGGGACAGAAAAGTCTGCCTATACTACTTCTTTTGTTTTGTTTTGTTTTTGTTTTTTTTGAGACAGGGTTTCTCTGTATAGCTCTGGCTGTCCTGGAGCTTGATTTGTAGACAAGGCTGGCCTTGAACTCACAGAGATCCACCTGCCTCTGCCTCCCAAGTGCTGGGATTAAAGGTATGCACCACCACCACCTGGCTTCCTCTTAAGTGCTGGGATTATAAGTATGTGCCAGTATGCTCCGTTTATGTGGTGCACCCCAGCCACTCCCCCTTAAACATCTTGAGTATAAGATTACTTTCTTTTAAAAAGAAATATTTAAGGCTTGTGTGATAGCTCAGTGGGTCAGCACTTGCCACCAAATGGTGACTTGAGTTTGATTGCTGAGACCCACATGGTGGGGGGAGAGAAATGACTCCTGCAAGTTGTCCTCTGACCTCCTTGTGTATGCTGTGACACTCTTATGCCCGCCTCCTCCTCAAAACAAATGAATTAAAATGTAGGGCTGGGCTAGGCAGTGGTGAGACAGGACCATCAGAAGTTCAAGGACATTCTTGGCTACATAGCAAATCCAAGGCTAACCTGGGCTATTTGAGAACCTATGTAGACAAAAAACTGTTCCCTTCATAAGCAGCATCTAAAGAGTCCCTGGGGATGGTGTGATGACTCCATGGCTGACGGTGCTTGCTAACAAGTCTGATGACCTGAGTTCAATCCCCAGGACCCACATGGTGGAAGGAGAGAGCTGACTCCCATGGGTTGTGATCTGCCCTCCACATGTGTGCCTTGGCAGGTGCATATGAACACACACGTAAATGCACACCATAAATAAATGAAATTAAAACAAACAAACAAATAAATAAATAGGCCTTAGTTCTTCCTGGAGGAAGCAAGTGAGCTGCCGTTCACTGAAACAAGTTGTCAGTCCAAAAAAAACAAAAACTGGGCAGAGAAGGACACCTCTACGCTGGACACTGGTCCCTTTCGATCTGCCCTAGTCCTGATCCTTGAGTGTGACCTAGCAGAAAAGCCTCCCAATGGCACACAGCATCCTACTAACCGTCTTCCGATTCCTCCTCAGACACTAAGAACCAAGAGCTTGAGCGTTGATTCAAACTCTTTCCAAGAAGACACATACCTTGGTCCATCCAGGAAACTGAATGAAGGTGTCCTGCGGTAAGTCTGGGATGCCTGAGGGAATGGAGAAGCTGCCCACATAAAACGTGGGGAGTGTGAAGTTTGAAGAGCTGAAAGTCACGTGTCCATCATGGCGGCCATCATCACGGGCCTCCCAGCCCCCAAGATGGCTGCGTACTGCAGCCTCAGTGTCCAGTGGAAAGATTGTCCAGTTGGTGAGGACACTGGAGTTGAGGGTCATGTTAGAAACCAAACCCTGTAAAGGGAAAACACAGAACCATGGGCTGGAAGGAAGGGATCACGGCTGTCACTGAATTCCTGGGAGAAGTAGTAGGAAATGAGGCTTAGCTGTGTGTACAGCCAGGTGACCCTGGTCAGGCTGGAGGCTCAGTCACAACCTACTGTCCTGGCAGGAATGAGGATAGCCTTTTTTTTTTTTTTTTTTTTTTTTTCCGAGACAGGGTTTCTCTGCGTAGTTTTGCGCCTTTCCTAGAACTCACTTTGTAGCCCAGGCTGGCCTCGAACTCACAGAGATCCGCCTGCCTGTGCCTCCCGAGTGGTGGGATTAAAGGCGTGCACCACCACCGCCCGACTGAAGATAGCCTTTTTAAAAAGTTTTTCGAGACAGGGTTTCTCTGTGTAGCCCTGGCTGTCCTGGAACCTGCTCTGTAGACTAGGCAGGCCTCGAACTCAGAGATCCGCCTGCCTCTGAAGGGGAATGCTGGGATTAAAGGTGTGTGCCACTACTGCCCAGCTCTAAAAAGATTTATTTCTACTTGTGGCCTGTGTTTGGGCTGTGTGTGTGTGCATGTGTGTGGGGGCTTGTACACTCGTGTGGGTACCCAAGGAGGCCAAAAGAGAGCACCTTCTGGCACTGCATCCCCTGGAGCTGGAGTTACAGGCAGTGTGAGCGGCCCCTGAGCCACCTGCAGCCCAGAATGCAGACATCCTTAAGAGACATTGGTGCTCTTCCCTTTGGCTGTCACACATCGAGACAACGGAACCCTAGGAACTGGAATTTCCCCAATCTGGGGAGAAAGAAAGCTGAAGCCTGGCATCAGCAGGAGCCTATCTCCCAGGAAGAGAGGTCACCAGGGGCTGCCTATTATCAGAGCGCCCTGCTGGAGATGGGTCAGTGATGGGCAGGGCCATCTTTAGCAGAACGGGTTAGAGCATCCCTCGCTTTCTAGTCTTCTATTTAAACCTAACTCCCATATTAGGATTCCGAGGATGGACTGCCGTTGAGGTGGCATGGGAGTGGGGATGTCACCTCTGTATTCCTCTTTCCAGACAGCCACACGGAATAAATCTGTCTGCTTCTCAGTGTCCAGCGTCTGGTTTCCAGGCAGCTGCAGCTCAGGCTCCCGCCCTAACAACCCCGGGAACAATCCGGAAAGAGGTACATCCCTATACTCGGCTTCACCACAAATCACCACAAAGTCACCCCGGCCTCTGCCTCTACAGGAAGTGGGTGCCTCTGAGGGAGCCCTTGAGCCCGAATCCCCCTGCCTTCAGAATTTGCTAGAATGGAAGGAAAAAAAGAAAATAAAAAGAAAAAAGAAGACCAAGGAAAAGGAGACTGAGTATGGAGGGAAATCTAGGGACATTCACCTGGGTGCAGTTGCCAGGGGTCCGCCTCTGCCCTCATACCAACCAGAGAACAAACCTTGATCCTGAGCGGCCGAGCACCTGCCCAGCTGGGAGGACCCTACGTGTGGAGTTCTGTGGCACTGAGGAGAGGATGTAAGGGATGATGACGATACCGATGAGCAACAGCAGAACTGGTTGGAAGTTATCCTATTTGTCCCATGGGGCCAGGGGCTGAGGTATCCCTGGCTACAACCATCACATGGAAACTTAAATCACAATGTAGCTAACTTTTTTCAGTGTTACTGAGACAAGGGCCCATGTGTTCCAGGCTATCTTGGAACCCACTACATAGCTGAGGCTAGCCTTGAGCTCCTAAATCCTCCAATCCTCCTGCTTCCACCCTCTCAAGCATTGGAATTATAGACATATACCTGGCAACTCATCTAATTTCTTACTTGTGGGCTTTTTTTTTTGTGTGTGTGTGTTGAGACAGGTTCTTGCTCTGTAGTCCAGGCTGGCCTCCTCACAAGCGCTGGGGTTGAAGGAGTTAGGTAGGGGTGTGTGTGTGTGTGTGTGTGTGTGTGTGTGTGTGTGTGTGTGTGTGTGTTTCAGTCTGTCTGTCTGTCTGTCTGCCATTTCTCACCCATTCTCCACCCCACCCCCCCACCCCCGCCCCCGAGACAGGATTTTTCTGTGTACTGGCTGTCCTGGAACTCACTTTGTAGACCAGGCTAGCCTCGAACTCACTGAGATCCTCCTGCCTCTGCCTCTCGAGTGCTGGGATTAAAGGTGTGCGCCACCACTGTCCAGCCCATTCTCCACTTTTTACAGGAGGAGCTTTTTTACTCCAGCAGAATCTTTGAAGGGTTCCATATGATATTAAGTCTTGGCTGTCAGTTTAGAGATTCAGTCAGAAAACAGCTGACTGTGGGGCTGTGTGCTGGGACCAGAGACCACACAGCAGGGTCCTAGTCACTCTGAGTCAGGCCTGAACATGAGGATGGTAAGAGACACTGACGCGGAGGCACGTGGGAGCAGGGTTTCGCCATGCCTCCTCCCCTGCCCACAAGACAGTCCTGAAGGGGGCGGGGGAGGTGGCTCAG
The DNA here is from genome assembly GCA_902168415.1 of Peromyscus melanophrys. NCBI lineage: Eukaryota > Metazoa > Chordata > Mammalia > Rodentia > Cricetidae > Peromyscus > Peromyscus melanophrys. The sequence continues at coordinate 4,566 of CABHPR010115084.1, read as the reverse complement.
TGGTGAAGGGCTGCTCGCTGTGCGAGAGTAAGCCCTGGAGCTCAGGTCCCAGCACCCCACAAATGCTGGCTGGGAATGGCAGCCGGCCTGTCATCCCAGCACACAGGAGGAGGAGACCGAGAATCCCCAGGGCAAGCTGGCTAGCTAGATCAGGCGAATATGTGAGCTCTGGGCTCATTGAGAGGCCCTGCCTAAGTACACAGTGGAGGTGGATTGAGGACGAAGTCCAGTGTCAATCTTGGCTTCTTATACTAACGGCACACATGTGCATGTGTGCTCGCACACACATCTATGCCCATACATATATAAATACACATATACTTGCATGTGAGCACACACACGCATACATGTCAAAAAAAATAAAAATAAAATAAAAACAGGGTCAGGAAGGAGCCTATATCCCTGTCCTGTCTGAAGCTTGGCAGTGCCTGGAGCCTTCTCTCCAGGAAAGAGCAGCCTGTACCCCACTTTTGTACTCCCGGAAGCACCTTGGGGACACTACAGAACCATAAACAATGATTCTTGAGCTGAACCTGTAATCTCAGAATCTGGGCTGCTGTGAGTTCCAGACCATCCTTGGCTCCCCCCCCCCCCCAAAAAAAAAAAAAAAAGTTTCCTGGGCTGGGGATTGGTTGGTAGAGGACTCACTTGTCCTGAGTTTACTTCCCAGCCCCACATAAAACCAGCACTTCGAAGGTAGAGGCAGGAGGCTCAGGAGGTCGAGGTCACCCTTGCCTACACAATGAGTTCCAGCCTAGCCTGGGCTTAAAGACTTTTCCCTAAACGAGTTAGTTAAACAAAACAAAAACCCAAGTTAAACAACAAGTTTCCTAATGATCTAGGAAGATCGGTTAGAACACCACATTGTGCCTGGACAGAGAAGAATCAGCAGGCCAATGCCAGAGCAGCAGCGAAGGTTCTTTGTAGAGCACGGATTTGCCTGCACACCAGTCCGAGCCTGCACACCTGAGCCCACCAAACATCACGCTGGCTCAGTTGAGTCTGGAGCACCTCTGATGAGCTGGGTGGGTTTTCAAAGCAGAGGAAGAGCATGGTGGAGCAGCTTCCGTTTTCTCTCCACAAGATTACTGAGCTCGAGCACAAGGGGAGTGTTCTGCTTGCAAAGCTCAGGGCTCTCATGGTCTGCACAGGAAAAGAGCCCTTCAAAGAAATCTGTCTCCTAGGCTACAAAACCAATCAGAGCGCTTCACTCCTCAGGTTCAGCAAAGTGTGTGGGCTCTGAAAGGGAGCTGCTGTGATGTGTGACAGAGGTGTGCGGTGATCATTCAGAACACGAACACACACACACACACACACACACACACACACACACACACACACACTTCTCTCTCTCTCTTAAAATGTTAAGGGCTGGGAAATGTAGCTCAGCTGGTAGAGTGCTTGCCTGATGTGCAAGAGGCCCTGGATTCAATCCCCAGAATTTCATAAACAGGATGGTGGCACATAGCTGTGATCCCAGCACTTGGGAGGTGGAGGCAGGAGGATCAAAAATTCAAAGTCAACAGGCATGGTGGCGCACGCTTTTAATCCCAGCACTCAGGAGGCAGAGGCAGGCAGATCTCTGAGTTGGAGGCCAGCCTGGTCTATAGAGTGAGTTCCAGGACACACAAAGTTAAAAAGAGAGAGAAAAAAAAAAAAAAAAAAAAAAAAAAGATAAGAAAAGAAAAAGCATTTAAATTTGTTTCTATATAAATGGAAGAGGGGAACAAAGATGTATGTGTGAGCATTGAATGCACGAACAAACAAAACTCCTTCCAACCACTCAGGCATAGGTCTATCCCTCACATGAGTGTCCTACCTTGAAATCATTGATGTGTTTGCCATAGTTCACACGGCCCATGTTCTCCACCAGAATGTCCAGAACGGCTCCAGCTTTCCCCTGTATGTCCAGGACTATCACACGGTCTCGCTCAAGGACTCCTTGGGGAACCTGAGGGTTGAAGCCAAAGGCTCAATGGAGGGTAAGATCAGAGATCTGTCAGAAAAGTAAGATCTGTCACTTTTCCTGCCCTGAAGTGTCATCAGATTTACAGGGAGAGTCCAGATATGTTCAGGCCGAGCCCCACGCCCGTAGGCCAAGTTTCCACACTCACTGTCTTCCCAAAGGGGAGGTTGGCTACACACAGCTCAGGGTGCACTCCCCTGCCTGGGAATGTGCTGTGGTAAGTGAGATTCCTTTCTAATGGGAACAAGATCTTACGACGTACCCCTGGCTGGCCTTGAACTTGAGACCTTCCTTACTCCACCTCACAAATGCCTTACAGGTGTGAACCACCATGCTTGGCTCAGGCATCCTTTTGCTTTGTATGTATGTATATATACATATTTTACATTTATTTGTGTGGGGGTGTGTATGCACATGCATAGGTGTGTGGACACATGTCTACCATGCTGTGTGTGGAGGTCAGAGGACAACTTGAAGTCAGTTCTCTCCTTCCGCCACGTGGGTCTCAGGGATTGAACTCAGCCTCCCTGGAACTAACTTCTGGTTCTCCTGTCCCCACATCTCACATGCCAAGCTTAGCTCCTACACTTCTATTTTTAAAGGGATAAAACACACAAGACATTCCAGGGGTGTGTTCTTGTGAGAAGGAATTACTGCAAGACCACACAGCCCAAGTAAAGTGTAAAGAAACAGCCTTTAAACACATGGAGAGAACAGACAACATCAGGTAACAGATAAAATCAGAGTTAGGTGGAGCTGGCTCCCCTCACTTGGTAGGATGCATTAACCACAGAGATTATGTAACAGAACAAGGGAAAACAACAGGTATTTTCTCAATGACACATCCCTAACTTTTTATTTGAATCGATATTAGTTAATTAATTTTCCAGAGCTGAGGACTGAACCCAGGGCAAGTGCTCTCTCACTGAGCTAAATCCCCAACCCCATCCCTAACTTAAGAGGTTATTTTTTAGACTGGTTACACTGACCATAAGTCACTAAAACACAACTCTTAATGAAGGCCAGGACATGACAAGCACACTGTCACATCTCAGGGGCTTGTCCCCGCTGAAATTAAATCTGTTGATTATTACCCCCCCCCCCATTGTGTGTGTTCACATGAAAGCACACGTGTATACGTGTGTAGAGGACAGAGGGACAACATTAGGTGTCATTCCTCAGAAACAGTCCACTTCCTTTTTGAGATAAGGTCTCCCGCTCACCTGGAACTTGCCAAGGAGACTAGGTGGCTGGCCAGGCTCCCACGGGACCCTCCTGTCCTACCTTCCTGGAACTGAGGTTACAGCTGCATGCTACTACTCCTGGTTTTCCTCTTCATCTTCTTCTTCCTTTATTTATGTGTCTGACTGTTTTGCCTGCATATGGCTGAACTTAGGTCCTTACACGCTTGCAAGGCAAGCTTTCGTCCCAGCTGAGAATGGGAATATTTTACTTTAAACCACTCTGAATGTGCACACCTGTAATCACCAGCACTTGGGAGGAAAAGGAAGGAAGATCAGGAGTTCAAGGCTGATCCTGGACACAAAGCAAGTCTGAGGCCAGCCTGGGCTGCACAAGACCCTGTTTGAAAAACCCAAACCAAAAACCCTTCCAAACTATAATACTTTCCTGGAAAAAATTCCTTGCTGAGGAAAATCTTCCCACGAGCTTTTCCCATAACTTTCAAGAGGGGTGATGCTATAGATAGCTTTTTTATTATTACATTTATTCATTTATTGTGTGTGCACACCCAAGGGCTGAGGCACACGGGCAGACACCAGGACAGCTTGCAGGAGTCTCTGCTCTACACCACATGAGTCCCAGGGGCCCAAACTCCAGTCCTCAGGCTCAGTGGCAGTGCCTGCACCCGCTGAGCTGTCTTGTCTCACTGGCTCTAGCTCTGGCTCTCTTATCTTTGTTCTGGTTTATGACTTTTAGACCTTGGGTTTCATCCTGTGGGGGTAGGTTTTTTGCAATTCTCCTGCCTCAGCCTTCCAACAGCTGGGATTGCAGGCGTGCGCTATCAAAGTAGATGTTGGAAAGGGTGTTTAAAAACGTGTCTGCATTCTGCTGTGGAATCAAGCCCTTGGCGCATTTTTGTCAGAACTGTCTGTCACGAACAACCCACTAAACGATAACGCCTCATTTGGGGGAGACACCCTGTTTAACACACTTTGTATGGTGACAGGTACCAAGCTGACATGGATGTTGTCCCTAACAAGCAGCCTGGGTGACATGCTGAGTTCAGTCAGGGAAGAGATGACCTTGGGCTCAGGAGACCCCGCCTTTCCTAGAGTGTGAGTGTTAGAAAACAGCCCTGACACTCGGGAGGCAGAGCCAGGCGGATCTCTGTGAGTTCGAGGCCAGCCTGGGCTACCGAGTGAGTCCCAGCTACACAGAGAAACCTTGTCTCGAAAAACCAAAAAAAAAAAAAACAAAAAAAACAAAAAACAACAAAAAAAAGAAAACAGCCCTGAGTCTGCAGTATGTGAGCCATATTAGCTAGCAAGGCCACTGCCAGGGGACACCGGCTGAAACTGGAGATGTGACCAGAGCTTCAAATGCCACATTAGTAAGTGTAGACACCCCCCCCCCCCCCC